>JABSTT010003038.1:0-32664 GCA_013339685.2 Hyalomma asiaticum
GCTTAGGCAAATGCAACCAAAGTATAGGAAGGGGAAAAGCGCCAAAGTAGGTGGCTCCGGAAAGGAAATGTTGGCCAACCGAAACTCTTTAACATGAGCTGACATTCCGTAGCAGAAATAACAGATGCATGCGTGTTTAGGTATAATGTTTCACTCACCCAGAACTTCTACTTTGAGCATAGGATTGTCATCAGTGCCAAAAACTGAAAGTTCCAACCAGCCTCCGCTATAAAGACAAATTGAGCATGAGTGACTTATGTTGAACAAGAGCGCACAAACTTGCACGAGCTCTTGAAGAAATAATTTTATCCTGGTAATTTTGTGTCGTACCATGCATCATGAAAGACATGTACACCAGGATGTTGTGCCTTGTCGAATTCATTGCAAGATATATGCAAACAAGAATGCCGCTATTGTCAGCAGTCACGATAGTATCTTATGCGATACTTTTTACGACTTTTAGCGCATGATTGAACACTCACAGGAGCCTCAGCGACTAATTGGCACGGTTTTCTGGCTATGTCTTGCAGGAGCCGTTTGAGATTTTCCACGCGATAAAGAACGCTACAATTTTTGGACGCTAACAGGACACCTCATGGCAACAACGTTGCATGGATGGCAGCAGCCAGAGCCCGCGCAGGAAACTGAAGCACGTAATAATGCTTATGTGCCTATTTCACTTGCAGAACACCTTAGGCTCTCAGGTTACCGGGCGTGTTCTGTCGGCGTGTCTCGCTATCGTCGTCACGGTGAAACAAGAGGTGAAAGTATGGCAGAAGAAACGACACACAGTTCACAAAGAAAAGTACCGCCCGCTAGGGTTTGAAACGACAACTACCCGGAACGTGATGAAGGGAGCTGGAAGCTCTATCGATAATACGACCGGTACATACTCGATATATGAACACACGGGCCTTATGTGTTCACAACGGCGCTTTATAATTTGCGTCTAATTCTTAAATTAAGATCACCTCGCTTGCACTCTTGGTTCGCAGTGGCGCTACGGCCATCTAAGAAGCATAGAGCGAAGAAGATCTCCGTGCTCATCGGTGGCGGCGGTTGGCGGTTCGGTAGTCCCAGCGCGTCGATCGCAGCGGACATAGCGGCGTGGCGGCGTCATTGCGGCGCGTTGCTTGGGAAAAGTGTGGCCGCCGCCGCTACAAAATGTGCCTTGTGTGCCAATTTGTGTTGCTTAGTCTTCTCCTAAGAAAGGGAAAGGCAGCCGCCGACAGCTGCAGCGGACTGTCCACAAAACGATCCGCTGGCACCCGCTTGGTTCAGCCCTCAAGGTTTCACCATTTGCGGGAAGATTGCGAATTGCCCATGAGCGATGCATCGCTACATGCTCAGAACTTCCCGAGGTTTGACGCTAGTGGAGCTCGATGCTTTTTTTGTTGCTGTTTTTTATTGCTGTCGTTTCAGTTGAATGTCGCTCGCTTCATCTCTTGATGATGACAATCTTGATTTGGATAGGTCACCGCAGGCAGTCGCGACGAATCAGAGGTAAAATGCTTCGCTGCACCGCATCAATATTGTAGCGGTAGGAGAGTATAAGAACAGATTTATTATGGGCGAAGTTCTGCCCGAAAATAGGGTTAACAAAAGTAGGTCGCTAAAAGCGTTCAACACACACACACTGGCGTCTCTTCTCGACTGACTCTCCCAGGCAAAACTCCAGGGCTCGTGTCTCTGTCTCGTGCGCGTGCACGAGAGGCACGCGTTGCGCCGCCACCACGGAGAAAGTTGAAACGCGAGATAGCAGACGCTCTTCGTGGCTCCCTCGCTACCATCGACGCTCAGCAGCAGCCTCAGCGTCATTAGTCCCCCTCCGAGTACGCATCGTCCCGATGCGTTCGCTTTGGAGGGCATGAAAATGAGAAGAGATCTGTCACTGTCTTTCATAGTAGGGCTTCATGCGAACTACGTGAACTGTCTCTGGAGTAAAGCGCTTGTGTCCGTCAGGGGTGACTTCGTATGTCAAATCACTGATTCGGCGAATGACTTCATATGGACCAAAGTACCGCCGTAGGAGCTTTTCGGACAGACCGCGGCGTCGTACTGGTGTCCAAACCCACACTTTGTCGCCTGGCTGGTATTGAAAGTCCCTGCGGTGCTCGTTGTAGTAGCCTGCGTCCTTTATTTGCTGTTGACGTATTCGGAAACGGGCTAATTGACGGGCTTCTTCTGCTCTCTGTAAGAAGTGATCAATGTCGGATGGATCAAAGTTGTCATTATGGACCGGTAACATTGCATCAAGTGTCGTCGTGACTGTACGGCCATAGACCAGTTGAAACGGGGTTACGCGAGTTGTTTCCTGTGGTGCCGTATTATAGGCAAAGGTAGCGTAAGGCAAGATTTGGTCCCAGGTCTTATGTTCGAGGTCAACATACATAGATAACATATCAGCAATGGTCCGGTTTAAGCGTTCCGTCAATCCATTTGTTTGAGGATGGTATGCAGTGCTTTTCCTGTGACTGGTGTTGGTCATCGTCAGCAGGCACTTCATGAGCTCAGCTGTAAACGCTGCTCCTCGGTCTGTAATCACAACCACTGGGGCGCCATGGCGGAGGACTATATTTTGAACAAAAATGTGGCAACTTCCGATGCCGTTGCCCGCTCAAGGCTACCAGCTTCAGCATATCGCGTGAGGTAATCAGTCGCGATGATGATCCACCTCTTCCCGGATGATGACGTGGGAAACGGTCCAAGAAGATCCATCCCAACCTGTTGGAAGGGAGTTTGAGGTGGGTCTATGGGGTGAAGAAGTCCGGCCGGCTTTAGAGGTGGTGTTTTGCGCCTTTGACATTCGCGACAAGTCTTCACGTAATTCTGAACTGAGGCCAATAACTTGGGCCAGTAATACTTTAGGTGAATTCTGGCGAATGTTCGGCTGACGCCCAAGTGACCTGAGGACGGTTCATCATGGCAGGCTTCCAATACTTCAGGCCGCATGGATGACGGTACAACGAGCAAGAACTTCTCATCATTGTGTTGGAAGTTCCTCTTGTAGAGCGTATCACCTCGGAGGCAGAACGAGGACAGTCCTCTCTTGAATACACGTGGAACTTCGACGTTGTGCCCTTGAAGATATTTTATGAGTGGGAGCAGCTCTGAGTCCGCCTGTTGATGCTTGGCGATTTCCGACGCTTCCATGACGCAAAGTGATGGGAAAGTCGTCTTCTTCTGAGGGGGTAGAATCGACTGGGGAGCGCGACAAGCAATCAGCGTCGTTATGCTTTCTCCCGGACCTGTAAACAACAGTAACGTCGTACTCTTGCAGCCTGAGGCTCCACCTCGCAAGTCGTCCCGATGGGTCTTTCAGGCTTGCCAGCCAGCAAAGTGAGTGATGGTCGCTGACTGCACGGAACGGCCTGCCATAGAGATACGGTCTGAATTTGCTGATGGCCCATATGACTGCTAAACATTCTTTCTCCGTCGCAGAGTAGTTTCGTTCAGCTTTCGAGAGAGTGCGGCTAGCATACGCTATGACCTTCTCTTCTCCGTTTTGCCACTGAACTAGAACTGCGCCGAGACCGAGATTGCTTGCGTCAGTATGGACTTCTGTGTCCGCGGTCTCATCAAAGTGGGCGAGGATGGGTGGGGCTTGCAAACGTTGCTTTAATTCATTGAAAGCTGCCTCTTGTTCAGGATGCCAAACGAAAGGTACGTCTTCTTTCGTGAGTCTCCTTAAGGGTTCTGAAATTTTCGAGAAATTTTCGACAAATCGCCTGTAGTAAGCGCACAAGCCCAAAAAGCGGCGCGCCTCCTTTTTGTCTTTAGGCCTGGCAAATCCCGCGACGGCTGTTGTCTTCTCGGGGTCCGGTCCAATACCTTGCGCGCTGATGACATGACCCAGAAAACGGAGCGTTTCAAATCCAATATTGCACTTCTCAGGTTTAATCGTCAAGCCGGCCGATTGGATCGCCTGGAGTACTGAACGTAGTCGCTCGACGTGCTGTTCAAAGGTTGCAGAGAAAACGACAACGTCATCCAGGTACACTAAGCAAGACTGCAATTTGAGACCGGATAGGACACTATCCATCATTCGCTGGAATGTTGCTGGCGCGCAACAGAGGCTGAATGGAAGTGCCTTGAACTCGAACAGTCCGTCTGGAGTAACGAAAGCTGTTTTTTCACGATCCCTTTCGTCCACTTCAATCTGCCAATATCCGCTTTTTAAGTCCAATGAGGAGAAAAATTTGGCATGTCGTAGCCGGTCCAATGCGTCATCGATACGGGGCAAGGGGTATACATCCCGCTTTGTGACGCTGTTAAGTTTTCGGTAATCGACGCAGAATCTCAATGTTTTGCCCCTTTTTCTGACAAGAACTACCGGAGATGCCCATGGGCTGTTGGATGGCTGAATGACATCATCCTCAAGCATCTCTTGCACTTGTCTCTTTATAACTTCTCGTTCCTTAGGCGATACTCTGTACGGGTGCTGGTATACAGGCCGGGTCACTTCGTCCGTTATGATACGGTGTTTAACCATCTGCGTGCGCCGCACTCTTGACGATGTAGAGAAACATTCTGCAAATTCATTTATAAGGTCTTCCATGATTTTCTTCTGGGCCGGCAATAGACGTGGGCTGATCGTAACTGCTGCTGCGGCATCGTGCGTAGTTTTCTCAGTAGGTGGCCCTGACTCCAGGCTACATACGCTTGCCACTGCACTAATACTGTGCAGGAAGGCGATGGCAGTGTTCTTGGCGACATGCTGAAGTTCATTGCCGGAATTTGTCAGCAATACGTTGGCATGCCCGTCACATAAGCGAATGATGCCTCGAGCTACGCAGATACCTTTTTTCAGTAGCAGATCAATATTGCCATCCGCTATACCCTCAGAATCGACGAATGCTTCGTTCCTTACGCGAACCAGCAAACTGCATCGTGGTGGCACAGTTACGTCGGTGTCTACAACGCGCAAAGCAGTGCAGTCTGGATCATCAGGGTCCCTCGTGTCAATGGCCAGATTCGTCGAGAGAGAAACGCTAGCTTTTCGGAGGTCGATTATGGCACCGTTTGACTGCAGAAAATCCATTCCGAGTATTACGTCCCTTGAGCATTCCGGAAGTACTACAAATTCGCAGACGTACGTAACACCTCGAATCAAGATTCTTGCCGTGCATTTTCCCAGAGGTGTAATGAGGTGACTGCCTGCCGTACGTATTTGCGCTCCACTCCACGGTGTCAGTACCTTTCTGAGCTCCTTTGCGAGTGCGTGGCTTAACACGGAATAATCAGCACCGGTATCTACTAAAGCGTTCGATTCACGCCCGTCCACGGCAATAAGCAAATCTGAAGAAATTTTCTGCGTACTTATCTTGGTCGTCTCTTTCGGTTCGTCGCTGCTGCGCTGGGCCCTTGACGGAGGTTCTTCACTTTGGCGAACGTCAGCGGCCTTGCCTCCCCAGGTCGCTGGCTTTAGTTTTCCTGACGCGGGCTTACTGGACGACGCCTTGGTGAACTTGAAGATGGTCGCGGGCTAGGCGACCGGTAGCGAGCAGGCGCTGATGACCGTGGCTCGTGTTGGGGACCGGCAGCTGGAAGTCGACTTCTCGTTAGGTAATCTTCGATCTCCATCGGTCGTTCACCGTTACGAGGGCAAGGCGCGTTGATAGAGAAACCGCGAAGACCAACCCGTCGATATGGGCACCATCTGTAAAGGTGTCCAGCTTCTCCGCAATGGAAGCAGAGTGGCGTCCTGTCGGGCGTGCGCCACACGTCGCTTTTTCGGGGCCTGAACTCTCCCTGGAGGGGTGTACTGCGTGGAGCCGGTAGGCGGCGACTCGGAGCGGCGAATGAGGCGTTCTGTACGGCTGGTTCGCGTAGCATGTCGGCGTATGTCGACACACGACTTTCCTGCAGTGGCTGCTCGAGTGAGACAGGCTGCACATCCGGCTGGGGTTGTAACACGGCGTGCCTAACCTCATCCCGAATGACTGCGGCGAGAGAAGAAACAGTCGGGGCGACTTGTGGTTGCTGCAGCTTCCGAAGCTCTTCCTGCACGATAGACCGCACCAGTTCTCTAAGCGCCTCCGCGTTATTGCCTAGGCCAGCGGAAAAGACGTTAACAGGCGCGCCAATGGTGTCACGGTTGTAGTGGCGGGCGCGCTGCTGCAATGCCTTTTCTATCGTAGTCGCTTCGGTGCGAAACTCTGCAACAGTACGCGGCGGATTGCGGACCAGTCCCGCAAAAAGCTCCTCTTTCACGCCACGTAGAAGATGCCGCAACTTCTTGTCCTCTGGCATGTTTGGATCGGCACGTTTGAACAGACGGGACATGTCCTCAATATACATGCCGACGCTCTCGTTCGTGCGTTGGTTCCTGGCTTGTAGGGCATTCTCGGCCTTCTCTCGGCGATCGGTGCTGGCGTATGCAGCAAGCAAATGTCGTCGAAACTCTTCCCATGATGTCATAACAGCCTCGTGATTCTCGTACCATGTCCTTGCTGCATCCTCCAACGCGAAGTACACGTGGCGAAGTTTCCGTGCGCGGTCCCAACCGTTGACGTCTGCGACCCTCTCGAAGTGCTCCAGCCAATCCTCGACGTCTTCGTAAATGTCGCCGTGGAACGACTTGGGCACGCGCGGCGGGTACACGACGAGATCAGATGATGTCGCCGGGCTAGTCATTGTTGCAGTGTCAGCAGTGGACATTGCCTGCGTTGTCGTAGCAGCGGGAAGGGGTCCGAATTCAGGCGGGTCTCCTCGGAGGCGGCGGCTGGAGCGCTGGTGTACAGGAGTCAGTTCTCCGGGCTCCAATAGCTGAGGATCGGGGCTCCGGTCTCTTCCACGCAGGGGACTTCCAATCATACCCAGCACCTCCACCAGAATGTAGCGGTAGGAGAGTATAAGAACAGATTTATTATGGGCGAAGTTCTGCCCGAAAATAGGGTTAACAAAAGTAGGTCGCTAAAAGCGTTCAACACACACACACTGGCGTCTCTTCTCGACTGACTCTACCAGGCAAACTCCAGGGCTCGTGTCTCTGTCTCGTGCGCGTGCACGAGAGGCACGCGTTGCGCCGCCACCACGGAGAAAGTTGAAACGCGAGATAGCAGACGCTCTTCGTAGCTCCCTCGCTACCATCGACGCTCAACAGCAGCCTCAGTGTCACTATCACGATTATTTTAAATCCGCTTATTATACAGCGCTAGCTGGTAAGTTTCGCATAACGTTCTCAATACTACATTTATGAAACGCTGGCCACCATTTAAACAGTGAGGTGAGGGAAATAAATTTATTTATTTCATTTTGCAGTTCATCTCAAAAATTGCAGCTTGGAAATCAACGTACGTAATTTTGCGCAGTCACAAACCCACATACTTTTATATTTGTTCTCATGTTTGAACGACACATTATTGACATGCCTTAATGAAGAGAATCCCCACAGTAAGATCTATTTGCTAAGTAACCGCCATCACGTCGAAAAAAAATCGGCGAGATCCCATGCATTGTGGGAATAAATGTCTTGCGAAGCAGGTAGCGACACATTGTCAATGCGAAATTGTCTCCGAATAGACTACTATTGGCATTTTTCTCATAGCACAGTCGATGTCTTTTCAAAACACTGCAGTCTTATACGTAACGTTGCTTTACCAGGCACGTTCGCAGCACTGTGGCGACTAAAGCACATCTCAGTCAGCGTCGGCAATCGCGTTGGTGTACAGATGACCGTAATGAAGGGCTGCCTCTTAGGCGCTGTCATGTGTACATCATAAGATCCATTTGTTGTAGTATTCCTACAGGGTCGTGCAAACCTATAATAAGCATGTTTAATGATAGCATTACGTGTCCGTTGTCCTTTACATTGCTGTACGGCCCGTTAACGCCCGCTGGAACCGAAATTGGCGTTCAAACAGCATCGACAGAACCGCTGAGGGAATGGTTTTATTATAGCGATAGCAATTATGTGGACAGTCTCGGCTGGTTTTTGCCGTCCCCGTCACCGCCGTCATGAACCGTATATATATATATATATATATATATAATTCCTAAAGAAAATAATTCGGATAAATGCCTCCGATGCGCGAAATCGAACCAGGAACCTCTCACTCCGCAGCGCGTCCGCTAACCACTACGCCACAAAGAGCAGACGCTTCAAGGAGCTAACGGCGAGCTTTATGTACACACCCTTTACCGCTTGCAGGACTCAGAGACTGCAGGCGCTTATAGCGTTTCTTCATTACCAGCGAGATGATGCGAGGAGCGCAACGGGCCTTTGCAACAGGAGCGCTGTTCAAACTGAGAGTATCCATTGTGACAGCTTATTCGCGCTCGTTCGGTGTATATCTGTGCGTTCGTTTCGTGCATGCTTCACTTGATACTTCGCGCTAATCTTCTGTTTGTTCATTTAGCGGCCTCCCCTAGCTTTGTATGTGTAGCTTTCTGACACGCAACGTATAAAGCCCTTCGTACCAGCACGCGCAGCCCATGGGAGACGCTCACTTAGCAAGTGCATGTTTGCTACAATTAATATTGCTCCTGAAGCTGCGAGCCTCACTTCGTATAGCATTACAGCTGCTTGCTATCGCATTCATTGCTTCGCCCTTGCGGCGAAACTGTGGCTTTTTAGTGTTATGTAGAGCGTAGGATGAATCGGCGTGTTAGAGTGATAGGGCTCTTGCTTGTCACCTTGAGGACCCTGCTTTGACACGGGCCCTCATGCTACCTTTTAGGTTGCCTTCATTCGTTACAGCACCCTTGTCTGTTCCTGTCAATATTGAATTACCTGCGGCCTTTACCGGCGTTCTACCGTCAGTGTTTCGCGGTACAAGCTACAAGGGATCGCATTGTCTTTTTGCGCGACGTACACGACGTACATGACACCAGTGCCTAATCAAATATTCATGCCTTTCATGCACTTCCAGATTGCCATGCCAATTTTCGCGGATACTACGTGGACGGGTCTATTAAGAGAGCATCGAAATGTAGGCGGCTAGATAGATAGATAGACAGACACGGTTAAAGTTGATCAAGTTCACCAAATAATGCTTCGCAGTTAAAAAGCGATTCGGCGCTGGGCGACCCTTGGAACGCAGTTTCTATTAAGAAAAATGCCGCGAAACATCCTGTAATATACTGGGCGGCACTGCATTCTCACTGGGCAACACTGCAATCTCACTGAATTGCTTGGGGTAAGGCAGAAACGTCGATGAGAGCACCGCAAATGGCACTGCACGCTCTCCGAGCGAGCAGCGAGAGTACTGACAGCGTGCAGCGCACAATGCTGTGCTCTGCCCACTGGGCCAGCGCGCTGGACTATCAACGGAGCTGTGCACTTGGGCTGTCGGTAAACCTAACAGTCAATATTGTGCAATTACTGTAGGACCTGCATCACGGCTTTCAATCGCAAATGAAGAAGGCTGCTACAGCCTTAAGAATAGCCCCAATGCCAGTTGGTTTTCGATCATAAACACAAGATATCTCAATTAACCAAGACATATCGCTCAGCCTTGACGGCGTAGTGAATTACACCTTTGTTCGTGAGCATCCTGTACAGTTTCACCAAAAAGATAAGTGGCTGTGTCTTTGCTGTGGAGGACACAGTCGTTCAGAGCAGTAGGTCAATGAAATCATAGCCGGTACTCTATTGTCGGCGTGATGTACAGCTTCTACGCCAAAAATTTCGCTAGTTTCTAGTGTGAAGCACTCGCTGTCCTCTGCATGCCTTACCACAAACAATCCCACTTTGCAGACACGTACCAACTCTCGGTCGCCGTCATAATAGGTCTGTGTCCACTCTGCCAATGAGGCAGATGCATTTTCATGTAATTGTGGCATTGGTTCTCTAGATTCAAGCAATGACATTTTCGAAAGGCGAATGTGACAATAATTGCAATGTACACTAATTGTCAGCAGTAAAAACGAGCCAGTTAGCGTCCAACCGCGATGTGTTCTCGTTAAAGAGGAGGCGTGTAGTCGACGTTGTTTAGGTTCCTTCTCTTTCACTTTTGATTTTTTTTCGTTTTCTTTTTTAGAGCAGCATGCTTGGTGCAATTAATGATCTCTACGTGATCAAAATTGTTAAAATAACTCCATGCATCTACACGAAGAGAATAATGAACGCGCGCCGTTCGCTCTCTCTCACGACAACAGATTGCACTGTCTTTGTGCGCAGTCTCCGGAAACGGCCCACACATGCACACAGTCCGTCTGACGCGGGTTCGATCCCGGCCGCCGCGGTCGCATTTTCGATGGAGGCGGAAATGCCAGAGGCCCGTGTACTGTGCATCGCCAGTGCACGTTAAAAAACCCAGTGGGTCCAAATTTCCGGAGCCCTCCACTACGGCCTTTCTCTCCTCTCTATCTCTTTCACTCTCTTTCTCGCACACCCACGGACGCTTAGCCGTGCTCCCTACATGGGCTGCAGAAATTAGCGTCCTTTCCTAACCAAGCCACAATCATCATCATCATCACTCTGTCTAACTTGACTCATGACTGCCGCTGTGGAGGAGAGAGAATGATCGCGCGCCGGGAGGTAGGCGCCGAGAGCGAACGCGTGCGTGGCTACAACGCGACGGGGGACAAGCCTCGACCCTAAGGAGCTTCGCAGCTAAAACCTGGAAAGATGCCATCTTCAGACCATAGCCAATGCCACAGTGCTTGCACGCTAGCGTCCAGTACGGCGCGTGCACTATGCCAGTATGAAACGCCACTATGGTTCATCGAGCTGTCAGCGCAAATGTTATCTGCGATATGGAAAGCTAGATCCAGTATCTACATCCAATATATCTAGGCAAATCATTGTGAAAGTAAACCAGAGAATTGGTGCCTTTGGGTCTATTTGAATCGACGAGTAAGTGTTATTACCAGTTACCTTTTAGCTTTTAAGCAACGCAATATTTTCATACATCATAAAATGATTGCTTCCTCAGCGATGACATTGATATTTACGTGTTGTCGGGTGATCTGGTATACTTGCAGATGACAGCGGCGGAAAGTTGAGGAAGAAAAAGTGCGGTATCTAAATTAACACAAACTCTCAATTTCTGCGTACAAAACCGGAAGGTTTCATCCGCTTGAAAACCACGTGAAGGCGAAAATATATAGAGCACCCGAAAAGGCAATGACCTGTTCCATGACACTATTGAAAAGTCGAGTTATTACGAAGGTTAAGGTCATGCACTTTATTGTTCACATCTACTCGCAACAATTGTAAAGGTGATGCATACCAACATGGATTCTCATTGAAGTGCTGGCATCAAACAAGATATAACCACTGATTTGAGACACTTGTCGGAGTAGCAACAACATAAATTCAACAGCACAATGGCGCTACGATCCGCGTGTACTGTGCGAAGCTGGACACTTCAATTACCTTATTGTAGTTTCATCTAATCGTGGATAATTTCTATAGGCCCCGATTAAGTTAGAATTCCCAATGTTCGTACGGTGCCCATCTTAATTTAAGTTCGTGAGATATTCTTAGATTTGCATGTAAACTTTACTTACCCCCTTCGACTTCCAGATTTCGTTGGCGGCTGAAAATAAAACATTTGCTCTGAAATAATGAAATTCTGGCTCTCTCAAAGATGTTGATACAAGCATATCAGCTTCTAAAAGTGAACACCGTGAAATTTAGGTTGTAAGGTCGCTAACGATAGGAAGACAGGGTTTTTTTTATATAAACGAAGGAAGAAGTTTGATCAGTGGGATCATTTATGTGAGCCCAAGTATTTTATTCAGACTGCCCATCCATAATATCACGAAGTGATGAAAGGCTTGGTTGCAACAGCAGCAAATATGCTGCCAAATCGCGGTACTAAAATACACAATTCCTAATAAACAATGCGCAAGAGTTGTGTTGCAGTTCCGAATATTCTTAGTGGTTCATAAGGCACATTACTACAAAGACTTCTTGGACAATTCGTGTGGGCTGACGAAACGTGTAATTTATTTTGTTCAGAAACAAGTAACAGGCAGCAGCTTCTCTCAAAACAAAGTCTGCAGATTGCACGCATTCCAATTTGTGTCGCGCGAAGCAGCCAGCGAGGAAATTGCCTATGACGAATCGTTTGACATTCAGACAAGTGTTAAGGTCCTTTTGCGTACCGCATGATTACCCACTCACGATTAATGTTTAGCGTAGGGTAACCGGGAACGTCGCAATCACTGTGTCGACTGAATCGCAGCTCATGTTGCGACGTAACATTGGCACTCACGTTTGCGCACAGCGCAGACGTCGGTTTTGTCGAAGAAAAATGCACTACATAGCCGTTGATGCGTTAACGCAAGCGCTGTTCGTTGGACCCTTCCTACGGATTCGCAGAAATCTGCACAAAAGCATTGCTAATGGCAATAGAAAACAGGTATTGCTATGATAGTGTTTTCCACACATTTGACGCGCAATTTCCGTCAAACAAGCGCCATTACAACTGGAGTACCGTATAGGAGGAGCCGCCTG
The DNA here is from genome assembly GCA_013339685.2 of Hyalomma asiaticum. NCBI lineage: Eukaryota > Metazoa > Arthropoda > Arachnida > Ixodida > Ixodidae > Hyalomma > Hyalomma asiaticum. The sequence goes on from JABSTT010003038.1 coordinate 12,410, forward strand.
CTGGATATAGCAATATACATTTTCCTGTTGTACTACCCTAGGGGGCGCCGTCATGATACATATAAACACCCTTGCTACAGCCAAGGGTAAGTAGGGCGGAGTGTGGAACTTGCGTGTGTGCCGTTCCTTGCGGAGCCTGCGCCGGTTCTCGGTGTCTCCCTTCGCAAACAGCACAATGGCGCAGTCGACGTGTGTCCTGAATGCCTTACACTTTCCGCCGCTCGCCAGCTGCAACCAGCAGCCATGAAGCCGCCCATAGGCAAGATAAGCTGCAGCGATAGCCGTTCTGCCAGTTTGCGTCACAGCCAGCTTCCGAAGCGACCATCGCTTTCAGCGCTTCTTCAATTTGCGCAGGGCCTTGCCCTTCCGCTGTTCGCTCGCGCGGTTGTCTCGTGGTGAGAGGAAGAGGGATGTTTAGAGCTTTGACCGTGATGTCCGCGCTGATGTTACGGGAGCGTACGAAAGTCACTCGAGCTCAAGAGACGCCGATAAGCGAACAAACAGAAGATGAGCGCCAACTATCAAGTGTCACAGCTCGACACTTGAAGCACGCTAGTTTACTTCGCTGCTTCGGCCACCTTTGCAACAGGAGTGCTGTTCAAACTGAGAGTATCCATTGTGACAGCTCATTCGCGCTCATTCGGCGTATATCTGTGCGTTCGTTTCGTGTGTGCTTCACTTGATAGTTCGCGCTCATCTTCTGCTTGTTCATTTAGCGGCCTCCCCTAGCTTTGTATGTGTAGCTTTGTGACACACAACGTATAAAGCCCTTCGTACTATCACGCGCTGCCCACGGGAGGCGCTCACTTAGCAAGTGCATGTTTGCTACAATTAACAGTGCTCCTGAAGCTGCGAGCCTCACTTCGTATGCCATTACAGTTTCTTGCTATTGCATTCATTGCTTCGCCCTTGCGGCGAAACTGTGACTTTTTTAATAATTTGCTCGCAGCTGGCGGCGAAAGATTTTCCTTGGAACGCAAAGCGGCATTGCTGGAAACACGCCTCGGAACCGAAGGTCACAGGCAACCACGGGTTTCACTCGCCGCGGCGTAGGAAACGCCAGGGTCAACCAAAGATGCCTACTCCGTATTGATGAAAACGTTAATGCCTAATTTCGGCCCAGCAGAGGCAGCAAACACAGCCGGACTCCCGTTCGGTACCTCGTGTAAGGCGAGTCTTCCACCCACGATGTTCTCTTCGAACTGCAAGACACAGCCAACCAGTGCAACTTCGGTGAACTGAAGGACCAGCAGCTCCTCAACAATTACTCATTGGATTGCCTTCTACGCGGCTACGGGATCGTTTGCTGGTCTAGCAGCACACGCTTACGTTTAAGGTGGTCGTGAAGATCATCAAGGACGTTGACAGCGTCTATCATTACCTCCAGGAATTCAAGCCTGAAGCGCTCGTACATGGAGTTCAACACAGTGCTTCATCGAAGTCCGGCGCAGCACCGCTCTTTGCAGCACGTTTTCACGCTTTATACCAAACTCTGCCCTCGTCAGCTCACCGCACCTTCGTCGACATGCCAGCATTACAACCGGCCACCTCACTTTATATAACAGGCAGCCCCAACTGTATCGGTCAACGTGCTCCTACTTAGAACTGCCCCGCGCGCGGCAACATTTGCTATCAGTGTTCCAAGAGGGGACATATTACCACGGTGTGTCGCAGTAGTCCCCTTCGTGCTATCACCACCGGCATAGCATCAGCAATCCTCCAGGCCATCCAGTCCCTTCAGGCCTAGGCGTTCCGATCATGTCGAGTCAATGGCCCTGTCAGACAGTCAACCTAACTGCGCGCTCCCGGATTCTAAGCCAATGTTGAGGTGAGCGGTCTTTATCTTTATTTGTGGACACTGGCTCCTCACTTTGAATTTCCTCCAAATACTTGCTTATGTGTTATTTTGTCGAGCCTTCGAGGCATGTTTCCAGACTGGCAACGCCCCCCAAGTCTGAAAGACTAATCAGAGAAAGGGAAAACTAGCACCTACCCGTTTTTTACCACCAGGCTAAAAATAGTCGTGGTCAGGAGGACTATTTGATCGGGAGGACACTGGATGAATAAAATTTAAATATTTTACTTTTAAATAAATTATTTGGACTAAATATGTATTTCTGCCTTGTAGTTAAAATCCAAACTGGAAGAGAAGCTCAGGGGAAGGTTGAGGCCTTAATCGGTTTATAGATCGCTAAAAACGATGGAGAACAGGGAATGTCGCTCGAGCCAGCGTCTCGACTGGTGGACTTGTCTTCGCCAGGAGGGCCACTGCGTTACTCTCACGCACGTCAATTGGAGTCCTAACGTCCACTTGTTCAAAGTGCACCTGTGGAACAACAAACGGACTTTCGACAAGTGGGCAAGTGACATTCCCTGTTGCCCATCGTCTCTAGCAAACCGTTAACCGATTCATCCCTTGTGGTTGGGCATTAGAAATACCATGGACAAACTATTTTTCTTGTGGAACTATTTTCGTGAGCATGGACTTGGTGTTTTCACGCTCTTCGAGATTTTACAATTCCAATCACTACATCCTTTACTTTTGACTTCAAATCTTCGATGTAAATACTCTAATTGATGCATCTCAGTATTCCACAGCAAGAAAGCTTCCTTATATCTAATTTTGGATGAAGTACTTACATTACTTGCAGGTCCGTGGTACAAGTGCCGGCTATATCCGTTGCGAGAATTTTGGTGAAATTCAGAAACCCAACATGCTTTGTCGCCCAAAGTACTTGGATGTGCGTTGCTCCAAAGTAAATGAAGAGGAGTCTTGCTTCCAAGCATCTAGATAAATTAGTGGTGAGTTTATTACATCAAAGAACCAAAAGGAACGCGTAATTTTGAGGAAACGGGGGCATTGTCGTCGAAAGGGACCATTGGACCGTTGGGCCATTGGTTATCATTAGTAATTTTGGTGACCAAAATGTTATGATGCTGCCGAAAGTTCGGAACGCTGCTTCCATTGCAAAGTGAAGTTATTTGACACATAACGAGGGCTGCTTTGCTGGAAATTGACAAACTACGTTGACAATTCTAATTTTACTCTGTTACACGTAAAGCCCCGCCACGGTGGTCTAGTGGCTATGGTACTCGGCTGCTGATCCGAGGGTCGCGGGATCGAATCCCGGCTGCGGCGGCTGCATTTCGATGGAGCGAAATGTTGAGGCCCGTGTGCTGTGCGATGTCAGTGCACGTTAAAGAACCCCAGATGGTCGAAATTTCCGGAGACCTCCACTACGGCGTCTCTCATAATCAGAACTGGTTTTGGGACGTTAAACCCCACGAAACAACAACTGTTACACGTAATGTACATTTCTATCTAATACTGGAGTTTTTGTTCAATGTGAAACATCGTCAGCATAGGCCACCACCTTGACTCCTTGTTCCGTCACTGGTACTGTACGAAGGTTTCCTGTAGCCCGCTAGGCTCGTGATGAGTGGGTCTATAGACAATATGAACGGGATCGGTCCTTGCGGTTGACCTTGTGCTATTCATTTCTCATAGTTAAATTCAAACATTGGTGAGTTCATCTTACATAAAAATTTCAGCCACTTCCACTGCGGTGAAAGCAGTATTAAGTTTGGAGCTGTGAACCACCCGTTCTTCCCTATTGAATATCATCGGTATTCTACGTTAGCAGGAAGATTTGGCAAATGCCGTTTGTAAGAGCGAGATTGCGCGTCACGAATGGTTCAGAGACATACAGGCTATGGGTTGTATGGCCGATGGCTTAAGGTTCTACTTTAGCAAACCAATTTGACAGCCACGGCAGCACCTGAATCCAAAATCCCGCAATATTGGAGTGATGCGAGCCGTTAGATAACCGGTGTTATGTTTCCTCCCTTTATGAACACGGTGATTTACAGATGCGTGCCGCTTGGAAAAACACCGTCAAAGATGCACCAGCGACAAGATAAAAAATGCCCATTGTACGAGGTCGGAGCCTTTGCTACTGCGCTGCGATGCTTTGACGTAGCGCCAAGGACAGTTTCACTCCATCGACTACTTACCGACATTGTTAAAAACTGTGTGCATTTATACGCGATACCGTAAAGGAGCTCGTGCCCGAGGAAATTCGGTGTGCACGTCGGCGTAGGCGTCCACAGCGGAAATAGTCATTTTGAGTGAATAATAGTGTTTCTTGAAGCATCCGGCAAGCAAGTCGTCCGTCATGCCACAGCTTAACGGACAAAGTTCAATTTCTTGAAGTAATGTTTCGAAGAAATAAGGGAGCTGGAATTTTAACCTGCGAAAAGGCATTCTTCTGTTATGGCCCAATGGTGCTACACCGTTTAACTCTTAAGGGTGGAGCTTTAGCGTCCTCAGACGACATTTCCAACACGAATGTGTTTTATGCCGGAGTCTACCAAGTAATCAGTGACGTACTTCCGTAACAGAAGTAGAGGTCTGAAAAAAATGACCACACATCTCACATTTCAAAGTACTACCCCCGCTTCGGCTCGAACCCACATTTACCTGCGATGCGTCTATAAGAGCTCGATGCGGTACCGATACATCACCGTGAGAGATAGAGAGATCTCTTTATTGAAAGGCAGGGAATTTAGCCGGCGTTGAAATATCGCTGATATGCTATCACCGTGACAGGTGATATAGGGAACAGATAAGCCTTATACCTTCGTTAAAGTGGTTTACAAATTGCCCCTAACTGACGTCCGGCTTGAGTACAGGTGTTTAGCAGGCAAAATTGCTCTTGAATTCACGTCGCCATCCTTCCACTGCAGTCTTGATTTGCATAGGTTCGCTGTGGTGGTACTGCCATCTAGCAATGATAGAGGGAAGCAAATTGTCGTGCTAATGCACGCTGGCAGTCAGCGTTTCGGTAGTCCTAGCGCCTGGATGGGCGCGAAAGTTATGGGCGCGGCGACGTCATGAGCGTGCGTTCTTCGGTCAACGTACGCAAGCTCATGACGCCGCCGGGGCCATAACTTTCGCGCCGATCGAGTTCTGCCCCAGGAACGCGCTAGGTTGGCTGAAATCCAAAGCTTTCTGGGAACCTAACGAACAAGCAGGGTTTTCTAAAGGCTATTCAATGATTGCCTATATTCACACTATCAATCAAGTGGTAGAACAACGCGGGGAGCATGACCAACCCTCATTGCCTTCATTGATATTCTTTATTTAATTAAATACGAGGAAGGGACTGACTCGGTCAAAACCTCCACAGTCAGGCAAGCAATGCGCAATTTGGGCACAGACGAGCATTACATAAGAATGCTAGGACGGATCTACAGGGGTCCCACAGCCACCATGATACTGCATAAGGAAAGCAGTAAAATAACTACAAGGTTGCATAAGACAAGGGGACAGAATCTCTCCAATTTTATTCACAGCATTCTTACAAGCGGCATTTAGAACACTGGATTCGAACACGTGCCTGTACGGCTTAATGGTGAGTGAATCAGTATCCTCAGGTTCGCTCAAGGCATTGCCTTGCTAAGTAGCTGCGGAGGCGAATTGCAAAGCATGAATACGAACGGACTACCCTAGAAGAACGTTCACCTGGAAGTTAATATGTGTAAAACTACCACAATGTTCAATAACCTTGGGCGAGCATTTGGGTTCGAGAATGGTGGCGAGGCATTGGAAGTGGTCAGCGAATGTCTTATTTACACCAAGTTGTGACCCCTGATACAAACCGTAAGGCCCAGATGTTTAGGAAGATAGCAATGGGGTGGAGCGCATTCGGTAAACATTCGCAGATAATGAATGGCAGCTTGCCAGTGTCCCTCAAGAGGAAAGTGTGTAACAGCTGCAAATCGCCGGTGTTTCAAAGCAGTTATCTGGAATACTTGTAAAACAGACTTGTAATATCAGCGTTCTGTCTAGCTGCTGTCCTGTCGTCTGTCTTCCCTTTCATCTCTTTTGGTTGCACTTGAAATGTATTCCAGAAACTCTCAGGTTTACTAAAACGGTTCAACTTAAAGTGAGCACGACTCTGCCAGCAATGGAACGGAAGATGATAGGAGTAACGTTAAGAAGAGAGTGGAGTGCGTCAGGGATGAAATGCATGTTAAGGACGCACTAGTACAAATTACAGAAAGAGAAATAGACATGAGCAGGGCATGTAATACGACGGTAAGAAAACCGTTGTTCATTAAGGGTCACAGAGTGGATACCTAAGGAAGTCAAGCGTGGCAGGGGGCATCAGAAAGTTAGGTGGGCATATGAAATCAATAAGTTTGCGGGGATAAATTGATCACAGCTAACACAAGACCGGGTATTTGGAGATCTATGAGAGAGGCTTTTGCCGTAAAGTGGGCGTAGACAGGCTGCTGCTGTTCATGCGGCTGATGATGATGATAATAATAATAATAAAACAAGAATTAACAAATCGCAAGGTTCTACTTTGAATAAAAGAAGAAGAATCATGATGAGGAGGAGGACGATGACGACTACTAGGAACAGGTGCAAGTTGAAGCACTGAAGTGTGCCAAACTACTCCTAAGCTGCTCACTGCCAGTCGTGTCTGGCATAATGGCTGGTTTTCGCAAGTACATGCCCATGAGTTTTACGGCGAAGATTATGAACTAATGCAATCATATACCTTTCTGGATATACTTAAATAGGTGGCGCCATGCAATAGGTGTCGGACATGATATTCTAGTTTAAATTATCAAATCTGAAGTATATGAAAATAACGTAGAAATAAACAAAGCAAGACATCGTACGTACATTTTTAACGTGGCTCTTATATGTACCTGAAAAACAAAACACAAGCGTGGTCCTGCTTACCGTAAACAGGAATCAACGCAGTTCTTCACGTAAATCCAGGTTTATGTTTATGCTAGTAGTTAAAGACCGTACCGCAAAGTGGTATCACTGAGGATGTCTTGGTTCTGACGCATGAAAAAAAAAACAAATCGGCGACCACAAAGGATTCGCGGCCACTCCAAAACAGCTTTTTACACTTACAAATGTGTCATATATCCGTCTTTAATATTCTCATATGGCCATATGGGTGATTCCACGTAAGATCGAACAAAGCATGGCTGGTCACCCTCTTAAATTTATTTCAAAATTTTATATATTGCTGCCCGATGTGTGGAAAGAAGAGATCCACAATTGGTTTTGCTAGAAAAAATTTTGTCGAAGCGCCGGGAGTCAATAATGACGAAGAGGTGGAGTGCCGCGCTTACCTGCTCTTCTGTCTTGGCCAACTTTGGTTAATAATTACAAAAGCTATACTAAGGTTAGGTGGCTGAAACTTTTTAAAGTAAATACACGCATGTTTTTACTTGTGATAAATTCTTTTTGCTTTTTATGGGGAGTGTACTTATTTTTATAAAAATCCTCAAAATCAGCCCATGAAGCATTTTTCTGTCCACTTTGCGGGCTTATATCTCAAAAAAGGCTTGTGGCAGAGCAGCGAAAATTCAGCACTATGTTCTAAGCATACTCTTTTGTCAAACTGCAAAAGCTTATATTTATATGACTTTTCAATAAAGAGATAAGGGCGGGCGAACTTCAAAAAAACAGCGAACAGTGGAAATTTCTGAAGACAATTAAAAAAAACCCATTTTTGATATTTTTTAAACTTTGTGCACTTATTCTCCTTAACGTTGGCTTTCACAATCGCCAAAAACATGTTGCATAATTTTGTTCCACTAGGAGTTACAGGCCGTCAAATTATACCCTTATGGAAGGCTCAGCGAACCATGAACGTCTGATTATTCTGACATTTGTGATCGCGTACGGCCTTTAAATTTTGGCATGATAATGTGCCCGGTCATTTATGTCTGAACGCTGCATATTAGCTGTGAGGAGCACAATACTGAATGATTAGGGGTCAGTTTTGTAGGCGTGGGGTTCTTTGATACGCCGCGGTGTCGTAGCGCAGACAGATATTTTCCGCCTTTACCTCAGCAAAAAGGCAGTAAGAACTCAATGCGTAGCTTAGATTCCCCCCCCCCCCCCCCCCTGCCCGGCAAAAAAAAAAAGAAAGGTAGGATAAAAATGCAATAAGCAAGGAGCGCTTTCCAAAGAACCTTTAGCAAAATGGAAAATTTGTGGAGGTCAAGAAGAACCGCTTCATTAATTCATGTTTCTGGGCTGAACTCGAGTTTATTCGATTGATTAGACAGTTCAGATTTCTTCTTTCATGTACACGTAACTCCTTCCAAGCAGGCCCGGCTATTCGTGCCACGTACAAACCAGGAGATGCTTTCGTTGACGTGGATAGCTGTCAAGCATGCCAACACCATGGAACGCGGGTACTCTCATCCACTCTTCCTTCTTTAACTCGCGGAAGGCAACAAGTTCTTTTTCTTCAAGGTGTATTAGATGCAGCCCTTTCAGTTTCTCTGAGAAAATGGTTGCAAAGTCTCTGGCTGTACGAATTGCACTTTCAGGGTTTGTCCTCAAGTTATTGAGCATTGCCTGATGCTTGAAGGGACCTCCGACTCCATCGCACGCGTTTTTCCCGTGTCCAGTTGCTGAGAATAACCATTGGGTACTGGGACAACAGCTCTTTCCGAACTATCCTTTTTTTTTAAATGACTGGCGGTTTCATCACTCACATATGTCACCTTGGAGTAAACCGGCAGGTTGTCTTCCATCTGAGATAGGTGCGCGCGTCCGGTTACCAATTTGTTTTGCTTTTGTTTCCTTTGGCGTTCTATATCTTGCTTTGGCACTGGAGTGCCACGTTCTTGCGTTATACTGACCACAAGTGGCGGTGCACTGTTTCTCTGGCCGCGGCGGCAGCTGTCGACCGCGTGCGTGAAGCGAGCGCTCATAGCTACCTGATAGTGTTTTGATCTTGGTTCCATCTCCGCCTTGTTATTAGGGCCTAACTATAGTGCGAAAAAAGACAGAATGGATAGCGAATCTTTAATGCACACGCGTTGAAGTTATCCAAGAAATGTTTCGAACACTTTTGGTTTCAGGAGGCGAAAAGGAGCTGACTGTGCCTCTCTTACAGAGAGCATCTGGGGGCGCGCGCACCTGCTCGGTAGCCCCGCACTCATGGCCGCTCGGGTGACCAAATCATGTCTAAATTGACGTCATCGGTGCCACTGACACCTTTTTCGGTGCTGCTGGCCTCTTAAGGGCCAGAAATTCAATTCTGTTTTCATTCTATACACTCAGCGGGCAAGAAGCCGGATCAACAACAATTGCCTATCATTGCGTAAGGGTATAATTTGACGGCCTGTAACTCCTAGTGGAACAAAATTATGCAACATGCTTTTGGTGATTGTGAAAGCCAACGTGAAGGAGAATGAGTGTACAAAGTTTAAAAAATATCAAAAATGGTTTTTTTTTTTAATTGTCTTCAGAAATTTCCACTGTTCGGTATTTTTTTGAAGTTTGCCCGCCCGTATCTATTTATTGAAAAGTTATATAAATATAAGCTTTTGCAGTTTGACAAAAGAGTATGCTTAGAACGTAATGATGAATTTTCGCTGCTCTGCCACAAGCCTTTTTTGAGATATAAGCCCGCAAAGTGGACAGAAAAATGCTTCATGGGCTGATTTTGAGGATTTTTATAAAAATAAGTACACTCCCTATAAAAAGCAAAAATAATTTATCACAAGTAAAAACATGGGTGTATTTACTTTAAAAAGTTTCAGCCACCTAACCTTAGTATAGCTTGTGTAATTATTAACCAAAGTTGGCCAAAACAGAAGAGCAGGTAAGCGCGGCACTCCACCTCTTCGTCATTATTGACTCCCGGCGCTTCGACAAAAATTTTTTTAGCAAAACCAACTGTGGATCTCTTCTTTCCACACATCGGGCAGCAATATATAAAATTTTGAAATAAATTTAAGAGGGTGACCAGCCATGCTTTGTTCGATCTTACGTGGAATCACCCATATATGGACACATAAGTGCTCATATGAGGCTATGCTTACATATAAAGGTCAATATATGATCATGTAACGCCACATATGAGTGTATATGGCGTCTTACATGATATATAAGGTGCCCGTGTACTTCCATATGGGGTCCTATACAATATATAAGATATTCTTCTAAAGCTTGGAATTTGGTAGTTCTTATGCCCCCTTTAATCGAAGAGCACGGATGTTCTTGCACTTCGTCCCGATATTAATGCATCGCGGCGAGTAATATTACCGCATTCTCGAGCCTAGCAGTACGATACAATAACGCGACGTGGTTAACCAATTTCAAACGAGCAGTACCGAGCACGGGGGTGGATGGCGATTGTATAAACAACTATGTCAGTGTTCTTACCCTGAATGCTTTTCTCTGCCGTTTGCAGTGTTCAGTAGTAGCATGCGGCAAGCAACAAAATGAGCCCAAATACCGTACCACGCAAGCGCAACGCGGCGAGGTTGTCTTCCTAGGTGCACCACGGCGAGAGGAGCACGAGTCCTTTAGGTGACGCCACCCCGCCGTCCCTCCAGGCGGCGACACCACAGCTTCTCGAGGCTTATAAGGAACCAGGTCAGAATGGTGGCGAGTCAAAGGTGCATAATGTTAGGCAAGGACGAATTTAGTTTAATCAAATAGTTCTTTAGAAAACCAAGTGATAGTATTAGGTGACTGAAAAGCGCCCTAAGTGAACCCAAAGGTGCAATGCATGTATTTGTGTTAGTGTTGCTCAAATAGTGTAGTGACTCACTCAAACGTTAAAAGAAACGTCAGAGTCGTCAATTGGGCCACGTATTAAAACAGCGTCTCTGGCCATCCACATGCACAAATTGGAATGACTAAATTTTCACCAAGTTTCAACTACTCTTTAATGAAGCAACGCTTTCTAAGCTGTTAACATACGTGGCAATTCGGATGCGTTTCCGTCGGCTCTCAAAAGTGTATTAATTGATATACATTATTCAGCTTACCTCACCATTGAGGCAATGATAAGGACGTGATTTTTGTCGTTCTTTGGTCGAATTTTGGGTATATATTTAGAGCAAACGTAAGTACTCTACAGGCGCTGCTCTAAAAACTTATATATCTCCATGGACAGGAACAGCGGACAGCAAAGCAAACAGCGTACAGATACTCTACAGGACCATGGGCTAACTCAACTCTGATTTATCAATTAATTGCCGCATTGCAGTTATTACCACGTTTAGTTTGTTACTTAATAATTGTGGCTGAACTCCTCGCTGTGAAGGTCGTTGGAAAGCGATGCTGTAAACTACGCCGACAACGTAACTCGAATTGCAAACCAGTGCCTGCCACTGTAACTGAACTCTGACTTCTCCTTCCATTCAGCGCCCTCCGGTGGCACTGCGAGGGATGACGTAAGACCACATATGTACATGCGCCGCACCGGATGCCTCATGCGCATGCGCTTCCCTCGCTATGCGCCTCTTCTCTTCTCCCCCTCACGATGCTGGGTATGCTCTGTGATGCAATTTCTAACGAGCGTGTTTTTTTTTTCTTAAAACAAACACAGGAAAATTTTCTTGAACTCTAGAGGTATCTTGTTCGTTGCAAAATGTCTCACTTACTGGAGCCAACGTTGCAGCGGAGAGTCATCGAAAAAGCTCATCTGTACTGAACCTGTGACACTATCTCATCTTTACGAGTGGCATGATCGGCTGACAATGCACAGCAACAAACATTTTGTTTGGTCTCGACGACAGTCGCACTCGTCCTTTACAGCGCAGTGGGAATAACGGTACGGAAGGACATCAAACAAACGCGAATTTGAAACCTTTGTACCTGTTGGACTAAAGATTAAGAGCAGTGTTTTAAAACAATACTCACCACTTGCAGACATTTTGGGACACATCATTGAGATGAGTGTGATACACCACTGAATTTTAATTAACATCTTTATTTTTATAAGCAGCTGCTCCTGAAAAAGGTAATTAGTGGATCACGCACATACGGTCCACTGATAAACGTGTAAACCTTGGGCTTGTGAAATAAATGGACACGGAAGCTTGAACGCGCAGTGGAAATTTAGCACAAGCAAAGAAAGGTGACATTTGCGCTTTCGCCGTTCTTTGGTACCGTCCAGTCGCGAACGACATCGTGTGACAGTATGGTAAATGAACTCTGGAAATCATTATGCAACAGAAAGGCGTGCAAACACTGACACTAGAGTAGAGGAGCAGACAACATGAACATCGGCACAAGAGTGGATGGGAAGACAATACGAACGCTGAATATTAAATGAAGGACACCATTGAGGCGAATAAGAAGGAAGACACAGAACGTATCATGCGCATGCTGAGGAACATTACGGGCACCTGTCAAGCGAGCAGACGTGCCGGTCTATGCGAGAGACAAATATCAGGATCTCTGTCACCTCCCTATGTGCGCTAATTGAAGGCTCAGTCATGCACGCGCTTCCACGTAATAGATATGCCAGGCTTCGACAATGAAACGCGTTTGTTCACCCGTGTGTCTGTATCCGGACGCGCCTTCATCTAACTTGGACGTGCAGTACAAATCAAGCCCGGGCAACGGAAAATTAGAAACATTTGTACGGCTTAACCACCTTTTATGTTCAATGAATCTTTGCTTAGTGCAACGCGCTGTTTGTCCAAAGCAGAAACGTCCTAAGCTCCAGGGATTCTTATATACCGCACCCATGTGACAATCGATGAAATTGTTGGCAGCGTGCTTTATATGAGAAACGCCAGTTGCTTTTGTCCTTGCAGTTCGTCATTTTTTCACTGCATGGCATTTTATATTGTATCTAACTTATTGATAGCAGTAAAATAAATTCGGAAGATCCCACGTATTATGGGAATAGGCGACATGCGAAGCAGCCAACGAGAAAATTATCCGTGCCGAATTGCTCGGCATGTAGCCAAGTGTTAAGAGCACAGCCAGCGTCCTTGCGCAATTTAAATAGCGTGTACAACGTGTGCTAACCAGGCACGTTACCATCACTGGGGTTCACTGTGACGCGTGTGTGTACGTAGTGCATGAACGTCTGTTTGTTTGTTTGTTTTTTCAGCGAAGCGCACGCTACTGTGCGCTGATGTACGTATCATGATAGCCGATTGCTGGAGTATTCTTATGGGGGTTGAATGAGGCTGATCAAAAGCATACCTAGTGTTTGCCACAACACATATGCTCCAGCATCATGACCGAATTTAACGCACGTTTATGTTATTTAAACAGGCTGAACTCTACCAAACCGCTCATATGACGTTTTGAAGAGTCATGCCGCACATATATTGCCGACGAGGCATTGAATATTGCTAAGAAGACACGAAGAGTACCGCCTTGTGTTTAAAGGCAACTTTTAGATTTTTGCCTAACCCATCTAATGAATAAAGTGACTCCACCGGAACACATAATACACGAATTTTGTGCTCTCGAGGACACATACATATACTCTGAATAATATACAGACGGTTCGAAAACAAAAATCATATGAGCGGTCGGATGGTCACTGAGAAATGCACAATCAGCATTACGGGCGCCTCAGTGTGTTTCTATCTTCATATCAGGGGCTAAAGCTGTACTACGAGCAGATAAAATAATTATGTCGAGCCACACAAGAAAGCTGTTCTGTACACTAACTCACTCACTGTATTAAAGCCCTAAGTTTGCAGTCGGAGTGTGAACCATTACTTGGGGGCATATTGAACATGTTGGCTTCCATATCCAGGATGTATCAATCCGTTTCTGTTGGGCGCTGAGTCACGTCGGTATACCAGGCAATTAAAAGGCAGAAGAATGTGCTTCTCTGGTCGCGCAGACTCCCATAACAGCAATAAACATACCTTTAAAACACAGCCAGCGAACGATTTGTCTAGCAGTCTCATTCAAATTGCATCGACGCTGGGACTCCTGTATAAATAATAAACCCGCCCGTCAAGCCCGTTCTTGGGAAGTTGAAGACATACCGCCACCAAGAGCGATTTTTTTAAAGTCCTACTATTCTGGCCCCGAATAGGGCACGCGCACCTGATACACAACTTTTTGCTTACGAAGGAACAACCGCCACTGTGTGAAAACTGCGAGAAGCATTGACAGTATTATGCCTCTTATTATCGTGCTCACATCTTCAGAATAACAGAAAAAAAGCCCATCCACATTCTTTACCTGTCCTGAGTACCACGCCACCCAAAGCTAGTTTAAGGAGATGAAGCCATTATACACCCAACTAAAGCAATAAGCTTTCTTGAGGAAACAGGATTTTTGAATGAGATTTAAGCAGTACAGTGAATACTCTACTGACTAGTGACGTCTTATCAGCTTGTGTCTTTATCGTCAGCTGACATTTTTCACTTGCTTACCATCGGATTGTGAATTACATACATTTTGCGCATGTCTAGTGCGCATGTCATTTACACTTTTATACAGCCACTTTACACCAAGCCATTGTCATTAATCGCACCATTACGTACCGCCATCATATCACCCTGTGACTCCCACAGCATCGCCTTAGTTGCATTTGCGACACGAAACCCAGCCTAAACCTAAAACTTCAATACACCTGTTCTCCACTGCAACAGAACGCGCCATGAACACCAGGTTAGAAAGCTCGCTTTTCTCGTGTTTCATGCGCGGACTTTCTCATTAGTGCACCAGACCACAAACGAGAAAGTACTGAATGCCGAGCACAACACAACAGACTGGGAGGTCCTGTCATTTCGCAATCTAATGCTGGCTTTTCGCCATTTAGAGTTGCGCTACCTTTGGCTGTAGTCGAGGCTGGTTATTTTTCCAGGTTTTGTTTCTCCTGAGAGCGCTGCACACCTCGAGCAACCTCGCGAGGCTCTCGACTGGGTGCGCGGGAAACGAAACAAACAATGCAGTACTAGATGGCTTCTTGACAGTTCGTAAGATAATACAAGCCAATCCGAAGTCTGTACTTTCCATCATTCCAATTGCGGTTGAACGATCGCAGCATCAGATGACACTCTAGTTATAATAGTATGAAGCTCAATGCCTTCACTAATACGACTGGAGACGTCCACGGAGTCCTAACTAGCTATATGGTGTCATGGCGTACCGTTTCGTCGACTTGTTTAATGGTCTCATGTGCCCGTTTTAAAATTAGGTACGGGTTGACACCCCCAATTGACAATTCGGTTCTGGTACCTTGGTAATGGGTTGAAAGGGACAAAACAGCGAGAACGGAAGACGGAAAGGAAGACAGGAAAGTAAATAATGACAGACGTAATGAAGAAAAAATAAGGTGGAAAAAGTGTGAAAGTAAGACACACCAAGAAAGAAATAAAGAAAAAAAGGAAAAGGCATGGGTACACTAAGCTTAGCTTCTTCTATTGTGCCGACAGGGCAAGGCTCTGCAATGTATTTTTTTATCTCAATATTTGTCACAGTTCACAGTCAGTATTTTCGTTGACCTTTCAACTCCTGCAACACCGCACTTGTTGTCCTGTCTTCCTGTATTTTCGCACTGTTGTGTTCATTTATTGTGTACACATTTTTGCTCCTTTTATTTGTTACTTATTTTCTTCCCAAGACTGTCCGTATTTTATTTTTATTTATGATATTTTTACTCTTTTCTGTGCACCAGAACGTAGCCTTACAGTTGTTCTTGGACACTTTAAGTAAATTACAGATTTTTTTAGTCATTGCATAAATATTATGACAATCAATATAACAGTGTTGTTGATTACTTGGATCTGAATACTTGCCAACCGCCTATTGACAAAGCTGCACAAATATTTTTAGCAATGGTATCGTTGCCGCAACCTTAACTAATCCTAAATTGTCGCGGTAAATAGTGATGTTGTATACATTAAACAAATGCTTTGTTGCACTACGCACTCCGGTTACTCAACTAAAAAATTCGTAGTACTACCACAGTTGTAACGACAACGTGGCGGATAGTCCTTACTCCTTTGCGTCCCTATGGCATGCACTCTGCTATTGTGGTATGTAAAAGGAAGACTGCAGAATAAAAGTAACCTTTGTTGAACCGCCCTTCCTAGGGCTGGCATAAATGTACAGAATAGATGTTTCAAAGATGCTTTTCTTCCACAGTGCGAATTAGATGAAAAGTAGTTCAGGTTGGTATTATAAGAAACGAATATGTTTATATCTACGAAGCACTGTGTTATTTCTAACCCACATTTTACATCTTTGGGAACTAAATTTGAAGCAACACGCCTAAAACCACCTGAACGACTGTGGACATCAGATAATAACTAAATCATCACATGTAATTTCTGAACGAACTCAAAGATAGTGCAGTTAGTGAGCTTACCAAATGTGTGATGTTTAGTGCTGCTCACTCTCAAACTATAAAACTCATAGAAAAGTACCAACAACGTTGTTAACACTAGCTAGTCACTTAGAGCTGCAACGTCATGTCTTTATATATGTAGACTGGAGGATTCCAATAGTTATAAAATTGACTACGTTATAGCCAGCTGGCCAAATTTTGAAGGGAACAATGCCATAGCATCACTTCGTTATTTAATGAATTCTCATTATCTGGTAGTACTTGTGGCTGATACATACGTGCAGTTATTTTCCGTTGCTTCTTTTTAAGTTGCTGTGCATACGAAAATTCACTTTTAAAGTAAAAGGAAAAGGCACTTGGAAGTAAAAGTAACGTTGTCTCCAGCGAACCTTCAGCTGTGTTATTCATATTTAGAAGAGGAGCTGGATAGTTCGTCTCAGTTGTGCGACAACAGCCTAAATATTCCTTTCTCGCGTTGCTGGTGTTCGCTGTTTGATCTATAATGAGCCCAAAGCAATTTTAAGAGTAATTTGGAACCTGTGTTTGTAGGCCTTATGCGACAAGCCAATTAAAGTGTGAATATCGGCAAAGAGCCTACCCAGCTGACACTCACAGGATGAGAGAGCCCGAATGTTCTCGCCGTTTCCTTTGCGTCTTTTTCGTGACATTTCCAATATGTCTCTTAATGGAGTCATCATTGACAGAGTGATGACGAAGTATGTTTTTCAGGCTCCTAATTGTTTCTATTAAAGTTCGTGTGCGTGAGGAAATAATTTCTTATTGCAACACCGTCTTGGTTCATTGTTATATGAGAGCAGCCGAACTTCTACCCGCGTACTAACGCCAAATGTCGCCTGACACCGACATTAAGAGAGCAAACCCAACGTCTTCCTCGCGAGATTTGCAGCTGCGATCATGACATCTAGAGAACGACCTACATCACTCGTACCACTACTACATTTGCGGCCAGATTGACTTTTTCTGCGGTCAACATTAGCTGTTTCGTTATAATTAGTACAAACCAATTCTGCGTATATTTAAGAACCGAGTTTTCAATCACTTATACAAGATGCTAGTAACGTTTAAAGCCACGTATGTGTACCCTGCAAACGTACCGCCGGGATTGGCAAATTCATTCGGAATGATGAAAGGATCGTGCAAGTCAACACGCAAAAAAAAGAAGAAGTGGTCTCTCGCAGCACGTACTTTATCCTTAAATGTGCGTACTAGTCTTAGAATTTCTCCTGATGCCACGTTTGCGAGAGCCCTTTACCTTGCTACGAGATTACGGTCCATCCATGAGCGCTCCTTATTGACACGCTTTTTTAAGTGCACCTAGGGGCTTTCACCTTGAATTGACCATGTCTTTAAATTTTTACCATAACTCATTAATGTCATTGCCGCAGTAGAGGAAGAGAATAAGGATTCCATGCAGATATTAACTCCATCATCGTCTGCATGCGTATAGTCTCGCACAAAAGTGTCTGAAGGTTTAATATGCGAACGCAACCCCGAAATAGAACACTCCAGAGCAAGTAATTCGTGATCAGATATCCCATCCTTGACACTCACGGAGCAAGCTGGAAGAGAGCTACATGCAAAGACCAGGTAAAGTGCTGCGGAGCCGGAAATTCTTGTAGCATCGGAAACCAACTAGGTTAAAGAAAACGCAAATCCAATTAATAGCAACTAACCTTTTTTTTTAAATCTTTGCCGTCATGAGAAAGGCCGCGCCAGTTAATGCAGGGAACAATGAAATCGCCTTTTATAAGCATGTGTGAACCAGAAATGTTTTGGCAGGAAATAATCATGTAACGAGTCTGAGTATTCCAGGGGAGCATTTGGAGAACGATTGATTGATTTTTGTGCTCTAACGTCCGGAAACAACGCTATGATTATGAGAGACGCCGTAGCAGAGGGCTCTAGAAATTTCGACCACCTCGGCTTTTTCAACGTTCACTGCCAAAGCACAGCACATGATCCTCAACATTTCGCCTCCATAAAAGTGCAGCTGTCACGGCCGGGACAAGATTTGATTGCGCGACCCATGGATCAGCAGCCGAGTACCATAGGCACTAGATCTACTTGGCGGCACAAGGGCGACAGACAGTCCCAAATTACTTTTAATAGAAAGCTTTAACTTGCACCACATGCTTCATCGATCACTAATGCAAGTTAAGCGGATGAAGTTAATTTTACTTTTTTATCGTAATTGCGACTCATTCGCAATTACAATCGCAATTGCATCTCCGTAGACCCTTGATCTTCTGTCCGGATGAGTGTGCACCAAGGAGGCAATATTACAGAATCTTTCACATCGGAATGCAGCTAGACTTCAGCGATAACTAGGAGATCATGTAGATACGTCAAAATTTTATCTTAGAGGCTCTGTAACTTATTCATTACACTTAACGAAGCAAGTCGAAGTGCCATCACCGATTCAGGTCACTTGTTATCGCGCTTGCGCTTGTTCGCACGTGTGGTCCGATAAGAGGAAAGTTTGGACTGCGCAGGTCCGGTGCATTTCAGAAACTTCACTGAGCATTGCGTTCCACACGTGCAGCCTGCCATTAACTTGGTTCTTTTCAAAAGGAAGAGAAACCTTAGAACTACTCCAGGTTTCTTCAGCCGCAGAACGCCATATTTTGCACCAATCTGCAGAACGTTCTCTGAAAAATTCAAAACAAACGTTTTGGGCTCCTAATTTTAAGCAGTATGACGAAACCTTACTATTGTCTATGTAGTACAAAAACCCCAAAATTATAGGGCTATGTCGCTGTGAGCATTTTCTGCGAATTTGGTAAAAGCAGTCTGCAGAGTTTATCTCACACCTAGAATATATTTTAAAAATTTCTTCGTTAACTTATCACTCCCGATCTCCTGCGTCCTCCTCTCCAAGTTAGTTACTCCATTTACCAGAAATCGTTGCAACGGCTTCTATTCTAGTGAGTCTCATGATTTGTGTGCCTGTTCATGTCCCCAAGAGTGCGCGAGCGCTTCTGTGCAATGCCCGGTCTGCAGCATTCGCACGTGCGCTTCTTCTCTTTAGCACAGGACGTCAGCCCCCTCCTACACTGGCAAAACTGTAGCTGGCGGGTGCACACGTTGAAGCAGAAGGAAATATTCCACGCATCTCCACGGAGTGAACCATGACCAGTGGGCGAAGCACTGGGGACCGTTCGGTGTTACCGTAAATGACAGGTGACATTGCCCACTCATGCATGTACATGAGTGACAACGCGTGTGTATGCGTTGTCGTTTATTCTCCTGGTCTTTATGAGGTTCCTGCGCTCCCACGTCGTAGATCGTGCCGAGTTCCGGTTTACTTTTAGTTAACACGCACGCTGCGAGTCCTTATGGTTCAACAACGCACAAGAGAAATCTCCCAGGGGCACTACATGGCAGGTAAATTCAGTGCCTATGTACATTGGATGGCCAATTAAGGGTTGTGCAATGGCAGCCATCGGTTCTTAAAGACGACAGTCTTTCTTCGGATACTTGAACGCAGGGATTTTGTTCTGTCTTTCTGCTTGTCAGTCTTTTACACGATTCCGCCAGCCGGCCAAAGTTTAGGCATTTGCCTAACGCCCAGCCATCTTGAACTAGTAGCTGCGTTCATACTTGTGAACATTGTCGATCAAACAGCAAATATTACGCATATATGAGGCGCAAAATGAATACGTAAGTATTATGTGGTGTGTGCCATTACTAGAAAATACACGGAAACGTAATTCTCAAGACCCTCGTACTTCTTAGGCTGCACTAAAAATGCGACGCTAAGCACGAAAAAGGCCTCTGCCGACGATTTCGCGGTGCCACCTGGAGGTTGCCCAGTAATTCTGCACAAGTTCATGTTTCCCGACGGCGCCGCCCTATAGCGTACATATCTCACGCTACGTAGTACGGCCGGCCTAAGACTATCTTCTTTTGACGACATTTACAGCGAAGCATGCAGATACGCGGGCAATATTTAACACGAAAGTGTTTTATGCCGGGGTCCACCAAGAAATCTGTGACGTACAACCGTAACGGAAGTAGATGTCTGAAAAAGTGCCCCCCCCCCCCCGCTGGGATTCGAACCCACAACCAACCAGACCTTGCCACCGAAATACTTCGAATGTAGCGGGAAAGATA
>JABSTT010003039.1:0-33867 GCA_013339685.2 Hyalomma asiaticum
TTCGTCGAAGCCCTCAAAGTCCTCGTCCTCCGACGCGCTTTGGAACACCGTATATACCCGCATAATTTGCGCACCTCTAATATTTAGCCAGCTTTGCAAAAAGAAAAAAAAAACAAAAAAACTCGCATCTTTTGTGCTCCCCGTTCCCAGCTCGCCCGCGCGCACGCACGGACCAACAGCCGCGCCCCTCGCTGCGCAGTCATACGCAAAAGGGGCTGCGAGTACGATGCCCCTTTTTCCAATTCTTTTCTCCGGAAGCCCCCGAAGCCCAAAGTTCGGTCGCTAGAATAAAAGCATGCGAGTGGGGGCGAAGAAAACGGCTGAAGCAGAGATCAAACGAGCCTGGCCTATCTCCGTCGCTCTGAGGGCCGATGCCGATATGATAACATCACCCCGATCGGGACACCCGCCGTCGATGCGGGGAGGAAAGGCCCCGCCTGTCTTTAACGAGCATGAAAAGACACGGGGGGGGGGGGGTAGTGTCGCTCGGCTGTCGGCTGCCGAGATAGCGCTATCTTGGCAGCCATCAGCGGCTCGTAAACACTTCTACATGCTGCGCCTTCCCTGGAGCATCCGTACGTTTTGCTGTGTCATGTTAGATCGTATCCAAAAGAGTTACCGCGCTAGTTGCATTATATTGCACGTTATTACACGACATTTCTTTTTTTATTTTTCCGTTTTATGTACTTTGGTTTTGTTGTGGAACTGTAGTATCAGCACGTTGTCTTCGTTATTATAATTATGACGCATCATTCGCGTCGTACTGCTCTAGCCGTTAAAAAAAAAGACTCATCAGCATCAACACGTGTTTCTCCCAAAAGAACTACAAAAAAAGTACGTATAAGACACACCGTTGTATAAGACGCACCTCCAAAAATTTTGGAAAAAAAACGCGTCTTATACACCGGAAAATACGGTACCTCTGAAATTCAGCAAAAATAAGAAACCTATCTGCTTTTGTCTCAATGCCTTAGTCTAAAGGGAACCGGCTAGTGATAACGGCTTGTGACCTGCAAGCCAACACACATGCTTGACCATGCTAACGGCATACACAGTACATAAAGGGGTAAAGGCATGCACAGGTGTAAAGGTATGCACAATACCACTGTTTCACAGTGGAGAGGCTACATCCACAGCCACTCCATCAGCTTCCTAATTGTCCTTTCCCAAATGTCGTCCTTTTCCTGAACCTTTTACAGTAGTTCTTGATTTCCACATACACCTTTTTTTTTTCTATTAAGGTTTGGGAAACATTTAAAGTGGTCATTCATCACATTTTTTTTTCTAATTTCCACTTACACTAAAATGAACTGTATAAAATGTTCCCTAGTAACATCCTCATACAGCAGTATGGCTTCTTCAACATAAAGGTAAACAAAGCACTTCGAGTGGAGCAAGCACTACACACCTTCCCCCTTCCCAACTTCGTGCTCGATTTTTTTAAGCAAACCCACACTGTTGCAGCTATATCTCATCTCTGGCAATTCAATAGTTGTAGCATGTCATCTTGAACAAAGGTGTCAGCTGGCACATATACGAGGGGCGTTCAATAATGATTTCCCCTGACTCACTTCTATTTATTGCAGGGTGCTGAAACTGCGCATGCGCAATGACATAAGTCACTATAGGTCACGTGCCAATGCGCAACTCTGAACTAGTAACGGTCTTTCTTTTACCGGTGCTGAAGTGGTGTGAGGTGTGGTAATGGATGCAGTGGAACAGAGAGCAGTCGTCAAGTTCCTGTACTTGAAAGGCCGCATTCCAAGGGATACGTTCGATGAGATAAAAGAGGTTTACGGGGAGGATTCCCCATCATATGATGTAGTGAAGAACTGGCATCGTCAATTCAAATGCGGTCGGACTTCGGTAGAAAAGGCTGCGATTGCAGGGCGGCCTCCGCAGCAAGCGGAGGCCGCCGTTTTGGAAAATCGCCGCTTAACCGTTCAAGACCTCGCCCAAAATGTGAAGATTAGTGTGGGGCCCGTGGAAAAAATCATTCAAGACCACCTTCTTATGCGTAAGGTATCCACTCTCTGGGTTCTCCACCTGCTCACACCTTTCCAAAAGCAGGAACGTGTCGAGTGCTCCCAGGCTCTCTTGAGCATGTGCCGTGGAAACCAGGAGGACTTTCTCAACAGACTGATTACACAGGATGAAAGCTGGGTCCATCGCTATGATCTGTAGACTAAAGTGCAGTCGATGCGGTGCAAGCACTTGGACTCACCGCCTCCAAAGAAGGCACGCACCCAGCCGGCGGTGGGCAAGGTCATGCTCATAGACCTTTGGGACCAGCGCGGAGTAGTCTTGATGGATTTGCTAGCAAAGGGTGCCATAATTACTGGGGCATACTACCCTTCACTGCTGCACAAATTACGAGAGTCCATCAAAAAAGAGGTGGCATGCTTACCAAGGGTGTCCGCCTTCTGCAAGACGATGACCCAGTTCACAAACCACATGTTACCCAGATGGAAGCACTCTGCTGCGGCTTTGAAATTCTACCGCATTCCCCTTATTCACCCGACATTACATAATCGGACTTCCAACTCTTTCGAACAGTGAAGTCATATTTCAAGGGCAAGCACTTTCCAGATGATGAGACTACGACTTCTGAAGTCACTACATGGCTTTTGGAGCAACCTGTCGACTTCTACAAGCGGTGTTTACAGTTGCATAAAAAGATCGGAGAAGTGTGTGTCCCTGGGTGGCACCTATGTAGAGAAGGACTAATAAATCTGCGAAGTTTCGTTGCTCTCCGTCCACAGGAAGTGGGTCAGGGGAAATCTTTATTGAACGCCCCTCGTACATTCGTGTGGGACCTGGTGAATTTGATCAAGAAAGCAAAATAATTATAGCTACACTGGTCATCATACACATACATGTGTGGATCACATATGTAGAGTTGAAAACATCTCTTTTATGACCTCCCCAGGGAGATTTCGAAATTGTACTTGACAATATAAACGTTGCAATATTTACCCAATAATAATGCATGACCTAAAGCAATGCCAAAATGTTGCTTGGGCCGCACAAGCCAGTCCCTATGTCACAAAGCGAACACCATGAAGAGCAATAAAAGTTTACAGCCAACAATTACAATGCACCACTTCTAGTCCATTTGAGAAAGCACATCAAAACAATGAGGTTGCTTACGCATAAAGGTAGCACGAACTAATCAGATTACGTGTTGATATTGAGGAAAATTGCATGAATTACACTGTTTGTCTACCCACAGTGCCACTTTGTCATTATTTCGCACTGCTTCGAAAAATGCAGGAAATCAAGGGCATAATTAAACATATAACACCTCGCTGTATTTCATAGCTGAAGATCAAGAGTGACAGTAACAGACACTTTGAAATGAAGTTTTATTCTCAGACGACCAAGTTCACTGCTGTAATCTTCCTCTTCTTGCGAGAGTCATACATACACCGTGCTGTTTTTCTTGCTGAATGATTAGGTGGGGATGTCAATTCGATGTATTTTAGGTGCTCCAATGTCATTTGTCAGTTTTATTCTAGTTTTCTACTTCAAGCCAATAAAATGTGGGTGTGCGTTCATTTTAGTGATGTGTTATCACAGTGAATTGCACACCAAATTATTCAACCATGTTTCTTTGCCTCTTGCACCAATAATTCAAACAATTAAATTGATGAAGTCAAGGTTGAATTAACTGCAGTTGCCCCTACTGAATTAATTAATCGCATCCTATTTTCTTTGGGCATCGGCAACTTCCGGCATCTGGTACTTCTTTGGTTTCTGGCGTAACGTTGCACTGGGTGGGGCTTGAAGCTTCTTTATTAGTGCTGATCCTACCGCCATCAGTAGACTAGAAGGGAAACCCGACGCTTTTAGCCGAGACACCTGAAGGTCAAAGCTGTGGCTCAGGCGGTGTTCACATGACTTAGTCAAAGCAGACTTGAGACATGATGAGGCGATGGCCCTTTTCACTAACTTAGTGTGAGAGTACCACTGAGGTGGTGTACACGATTCCGCTTAGTTGCGGCAAAGTTTATATAGGACAGACGGGGCGGTGTCCTAATGAGAGCTTAAAGGAGCATGCGTATTCTTTAGGGGTCGTCGACAGTGCCGTGCACCTACCAGCACACACTAGTAGATGTGGATGCACCGTGCTTCTATACAACACCAAGGTCACTGGGAGGGCTAAGGGTCGACTGGATAGGGAAATCCTTGAGGCTTATCAGATTAACGAGTACGGTGGTCGCTGTATTAGCGCTCCATCTGTACACCTGAAGGACAAAGAGTTGATGCTCTTTGACATATGTTCGAACTGACTAGTGCCCCTTTCCACCTTTCATCATCTTGTGTTATTTGCTTGTGTAGTTTCCGCACGTGCTAGTGATCAACGAAAATCTCGCACCATTTGCTACTAACTAGCGACGCATGCTTGGCTCTAGGCTAGTTTCACACCTTGTTGCGTCATTCGCTTCCTTTTTCGGCTTTTGGCTGTGGTTTGACGGTGTTTTGAGACATCTGCACTAAAGCCCCTCCATACGTTTTCCGCCGGCTAGGTTAAGTAGCGCCAACTCGTCCTCCCCCCCTCTCTCTCTAGAACTGTCCCCACCCAGCGGAAGCGGAAGTGCTGCCATGTTGTTTCTGCTGCCTTTCCACCCGCCCAACGGCTCCTCTGCTACACCTCTGCTGTGGCCGCTCGACCTTCGCCGCTACCTTCCTGCCGTCGGAGGATCAGTCGTGATTCTGCCTTAATAGAGCTTTGTTCAAGATCGACTTCGCTAAACGCACACACTGAGTGATGTAGCTAAGCGTCTTGGGGATTAATGGGAACGGCAGCTGTGCGTGTGTGATGCGTGCGCGGGCATTGCAACTGCACGAGCGCGTCTCGCCCGAAGTAAAGCCCCTCCATCGCGCGGCAGTAGACGCGATGGAGGGGCTTTAGCCCGATGGAAGGGCCTCCTTGATGTGTTCTGTGTGAAGTTTCGTGCGATCCACCGAAAACGTGCCTTCATCATACGGCTACGACGTCGATGCGGCGAAAAGGCGAGCCAGTGAGCCGAATGAATGAATGCGAATGCCAGTACGCGAGCTTGGTGTGAAGTTATTGCTCGCTTGGTCTGCCTCAAGTGACTCAAACGCCTTCCTCCAACGTCAGACTGGTGTGAATGCTATAGACTGGGCATTGTGATCGATTAATATTACCGTTAGGCAATGCAAAGTTCGAACATCTCTGTTCCTCGGCTGCTTCTTCGGACGTCGGTCCAGCGTCGATGAAAGCCCCCTCCTTTGCGTCTGCTGCCGTATCTACGACGCACACAGTCCTGTCCTCGAAAAGGAGGTTTGCGTGTGTCGTCGACAGGATGGACAGTTCCGCTACTCACGCCACTGGTTCACTACAAATTACCAGAGGACTACACGGGCGGAATATTTATGCTGCGCGGGAAGATATGTTTGCGTGGAGGCACTTAGTACATTTGTATCAAATGCTGCTTTTGCATATGCGTATCAAGCGCTACGTGGTGCTCAGTGTGCATATCAGCGCGATGAATACGTAAACAGTTCGGCCCACTTGCTGTAGTTTTTTTTTTCGTGCATTAGAATAGTGTTAATGATCTCTATAACCTAAATCATCTTCCGAGATAATGCTGTTCGATCCGAGGCAATGTAGAGCCTTATAGCCCTTTATCAAAACGTCCAAACCCCTCTAGGCATAAACTTTTTGCACCAAGACATAGCACCAACAGTCCCTCCTGCATGCACAAAATGAATACCACTGCATGTATTTTTGTTTAGTACGAATTAAGTTGGCTTTGCCGTCTTGTAATTACCATATTTACTTGATTGTAACGTGAGGGACGACATTTTTTCATTGCGTTAAAAAATTTAAACTCAGAATTTTGTGTAGCGTTGCACTTTTTAGGCAAGTTAAATTTAGTATTTTCAGTATCTGGAAAAAAATGTTTAATTAGAGTAAATATCGTAGTCCGTGTGTCTTCTATTTCAGAAAAACTTGCATGAAACCGGCTTTGTGTTCCAGCTAATTCATTTATTCCTTCTTTGCTTTGATGCACAAACTTTATTTACTTACAAACTTCCTGCAATGCCATAGTGGCATTCTGCAGTGCAGCGGGGTGCATATACAAAGTCGACACAGTTTAACATTTGTATGATAGAACATGGAAACAGAATACAAAATATAATTATAACAGCATACCACAAAACCTTTCATCACAATTTACAAATAGCAAACAGCTGAAAAATACATGATACACAAGCCAGCTAAGAGAAATGAGAACTCTGTATAGGAAAGACCATGAGGCACGCTGTCAAAGGTCGAGGCAATACTGTTAACAATTTCAGTGACATAGTGAACATGGCTGAAATCTTCTAATCTGAACTGTACAGCTTAAACATTAATCGCTTTACATTGAGTAAAAACAAAGCTGAACATGATGCCACAGTCCCAAGCGTAACTGTCAATGACACTAAAAAGGCTCTCCAAGGCATGTTCCAGGGAAAAGTGGCCAGACAATATGGCATAACTGATCTGATCGAATATGCAGATGAAGGAGATTTCATATTTACAAAGCTTGCAACACTTTACACCTCACACTGTAAAATTCAAATATTCCAGTGAGATAGGCACAGATCAGTCGTTTACGAATACTCTCAAATGATAGCTCTACCTTCTTGCTCCTTGGACCAGATTTCCAACAGAAATGCACCCACAAATCGAGAAACTGGGTTTTATTGTTGAGCGGCAGTTTATGCTTCTCAACATTCATTTAATTCCTTTGGCTGCATCACGCATTCCAATGCTGCGGCTTCCACATTTTGGTTGAGGCTCCTCTTTAGAAATGGCATCATTCTTCTTCCTAAGAAAAATATGCATCCTTGTCCTCAGGAAAACATTTACCAGCTTGCGTGGCACATTGTGGCAGGATGGTATGTTGGTCACCATGTTTTCAAAAATATCCTTCTTGATGGCTATCAGTGAAATCCTGCTCTGCAGGATGCTTTCCACATTTCCAAGAAAGTAGGCCTCGCAAAGCTGCAATAACTCAAGTGCTGCCTTTGACGGCAACACAAGTGCCACCTTATGGGGTACGTAGGACTTTACACGCAGCCAGTCATTTTCTTCAATGTCGAGAGTGCTGCCCGTAATAGCCACTGCACAATCACGACATGTTCGAAAGTTCTTTTTCACCTGGCTTACTGCATATCCACAGACATACTTGAAGCCTTCTTCAAGGACCATGTTTTCTAGTCCACGAGGTGTTGGGTGAAATATAGTGCCAGACCAAGAGTGCTGGCTCTTGTCCCCTATTCCCACTAATGCCTTTCCATCTGAGCATGCGTAGTTTCCTTTAGGATTTGGCCTCATAAATTGAGAAAGTGAAGCACTGCGCAGCGCACATTTGAACTCACGAGGTGATGGCACAGGGTTGTTCATCCTTAATGTTGAAAAAAAATTCTCTAAGGAATCCTGACCAAACCGAGAAAGAAGAACGAAAAAAAAAACCTTCCTTCACCAACAGATGCTCTTGGAGCTGCATTACTGACATTGTTGTTAGAATGATTCCGGTCTGTACAGGTTTCCAACTACCATCGTTTCCAACAATCTTCATGTTCTCAAAAAGACTAATGACCTCATGAAAAAATGTGTCTCCTTGAGTACCTAAATGTCGCTCAGCCTGTTTCCGTGTTCGGGATGTCACCATTGTGAACCATGCGTGGACCTTATCAAAAAACCAAGCAGTTGTCTCTGCCTCCTTGTCTAAGTTTCCCAACTTCGCATGGTAGCGCAGGGCAGCTGCGGTGTCATGATTTAGGAGCGAGTAGGCAGGGCCTACTTTCATTTTGTCATAGTGACCTGAACTTAGGCAAGATTTCTTCAGTCTTGGGGCGAGGCGGAACTCACTGTCTTCTTCAAGTTCGACCAATTGCTCCACATGCTGAATAGATACTACGTCTGTTGGCAATTTCATTTTTGCCACTACATCTGCGGGGAAGTGTATCTTGTGCCCTTTCGTTAGATGCCCTCTCAAATTCTTGAGGAGGTGTGGTGCATCAGCAACAAAATACAGATTTCTAGATGCATCATTGGGATGTGGCGCATAACACTGTCGCTTTGTCTTCGTCACCTGAATGCCATACAGCCTCCACAGAGCTCGATTACATGGACCCATGTCGCTGACAATGCCATGGATTTTCAGGCCTACACTTTCGCATGTGGTGATGATAACATTGAGCTTATCTTTCACTGTCTCAGCATGAAATGAGTGGCCAGTAAGCTCATATGCAATGGCCTGTTTCCATCTCGTCGATATTCCGCCCAACATGAACACAAGAGCATGTGTCGCGTAACATGACTCTGGCAATGTGTTATTTGCTAGCGGAACAGTGGGTCTGCCCAGCAACATGCCTGTCGATGGATCAAAATCCAGTCCTTTTGTAATCTGCATTTCATCCAGCATCAACATTGCATGACGTTCTTGCTGTGAAAGCTCTCCAACCTGAAGAGGAAAAGAAAATTAACAATAAAAACATCTGTATCATATTTCTTTGTTTTTTTTTAAATAACACACACCTTGATCTTAAGCAGATCCATAACTTCCGTCAGGAGTCCAGGGGCAAACTTGAACCCCTCTATTTTTCGCTGTAGGGTACGTTGTGATGGCAGTGGCATACCCAACTCCCGAGCTACATTGTAGCCTTGTGACCGGCAGGACACTTTGAGCCTCAATGCTTTCATAATTGTTTCATGGCTCCATGATGAACCCCTCATTGTGTTCTTCCCTAGGCAATCAGCTTGGTCACTATTGAGGTAGCTTGCGATGCCTGCATGTTTAATGCAACAAAATGAAGCAAACAGCCTAGTTTTCACATTAAAGGGACACTAAAGCAAAACGATTTTTTGCGTATTAGTAAAGTACAATTTCACAATCCTGAAAACACCACTCTTGCCGTGACACAATGCTTGGTAAGCGAGAAAACGCGCGAAAAGAAAATGTGGGTGAGACGCCACCTTGATATTCTTGCAACAAACACCGTGATGTCATAGATTTTGAAGGCGTCTACTGGGCCCTACATAGCTTCAATTGATAAAAATGAAGTGCATTGTCATATGTGGGTGCCACAGACCTAGCATACAAAGTTTCAGAAAATTTTATCAAGCCAATGTCGCGAAAAATGGAAAAATACATTTTGAAGTTTCTTACGTCACGCGAGGAAGGTATCCACGCGAAATTTCATTTTCTCCGCTAATATTGAACTTATGATAGTGAAACACATGTGGCATTGGATTTCTCAGAGTTTAGTTAGTCAATCTAAACCAAGTCAATGTTTCTCATTAGTGTCCCTTTAAAGCAAAAGGTCAATACAATATCATTTGTGATGAGATAACTGCATACCTGCTTTCAGATTTTTATTTTCTTCCTCAAGTTTGTTTGCTTTGTGGTGTGCCAGAGATAGCTTCCTTTTCAACTCTGCTATCTTGACCTCGAAGGCTCTCTCTCTGTTCGGTTCTGAAAGTGAAGTACAAGAATTTTCTGGTTAAGACATACAAATATCATCTGAGGCTACATACAATGCTTCAACCATCGAAATGGATAGGTTACTTGCAACCAAATAACATCACTGCGTTGCACATACAAATAAAATATTCCCCTTGTGCTGTCCATGCACAAACTTTTTCATCGCCATGTACTTATGCTGTTGCATAGAAAGCCACATTTAAATGGCGCAGTGGTTGCAACAAACACCGTGATGTCATAGATTTTGAAGGCGTTCTACTGGGCCCTACATAGCTTCAATTGATAAAAATGAAGTGCATTGTCATATGTGGGTGCCACAGACCTAGCATACAAAGTTTCAGAAAATTTTATCAAGCCAATGTCGCGAAAAATGGAAAAATACATTTTGAAGTTTCTTACGTCACGCGGGAAGGTATCCGCGCGAAATTTCATTTTCTCCGCTAATATTGAACTTATGATAGTGAAACACATGTGGCATTGGATTTCTCAGAGTTTAGTTAGTCAATCTAACCAAGGCAATGTTTCTCATTAGTGTCCCTTTAAAGCAAAAGGTCAATACAATATCATTTGTGATGAGATAACTGCATACCTGCTTTCAGATTTTTATTTTCTTCCTCAAGTTTGTTTGCTTTGTGGTGTGCCAGAGATAGCTTCCTTTTCAACTCTGCTATCTTGACCTCGAAGGCTCTCTCTCTGTTCGGTTCTGAAAGTGAAGTACAAGAATTTTCTGGTTAAGACATACAAATACCATCTGAGGCTACATACAATGCTTCAACCATCGAAATGGATAGGTTACTTGCAACCAAATAAACATCACTGCGTTGCACATACAAATAAAATATTTCCCTTGTGCTGTACATGCACAATGCAGAATTGGCTCAAAATTTTCATCGCCATGGTACTTTGCTGTTGCATAGAAACCACATTTAATGGCGCAGTGTGACTGACTTGTACGTACCACTTGTCTCTGTGCCGGCATCGGCCGCCTGATGTTTATATTGCACCATGGCTGTATTCGCCATCATCGGTCGAAGCGACTGGCTGGCAGTTGAGACTGTAGTGGTTGGTGCTGAATGTTGAACATGCGAGAAGAGTTATTGAACCAACAATGACACGTTAGATAAACTAGTATTACTGTGCACAACCAAAGTAACCTACTGCAAGTATTCATCTATCTCGTGATTTTGCTGTAGTAATGGTTCCCTTACCATGCAGCCTCTGGCCTTCTGATGTCTGGCGTGGCTTCAGTATAGATGTGCCTGCAGCTACAGCCGGAGAGCGAGGCTCTGAAAAATGTGCATGGGGAAAGTAAATTGAAGGCCCCATCTCATGTTACATGAACAGACCAAATGCATGTAATGCCACAGTGCTACTGATTTGCGCGTACAACTTGGCTATGTACTGGCATCAGTATGTTCATGCTTGCACACTACACTAATGCACGGTTCATTACCTATAACCTCGTGCCTAGCACAACGTAGCTTCAACTGCTTTACTACCATAAAAACCAAATTAGGTGGATGCAGGCACCATCATCAGTTGAAGCTTCAGTAGCGACTGGCTAGAATTTGGGGTTATAGCATTTGGTGCTCAATGTTGAATATGCAAGAAGAGTTCTTGAACCCACAATGACACATTAGATAAACTTGGAAGTACTGTGCACAACCCAAGTTAGGTCGTGGTTTTGTTGCAGTAATGGTTCCCTTACCATGCAGCCTCTGGCCTTCTGTGACGTCTGGCGCCGGCCGTGGCTTCAGTATTGATATGGCCACAGCTGCAGTAGGAGAGCGAGGCTCTGAAAAATGTGCACGGGGAAAGTAAATTGAAGGCCCCATCTCATGTTGCATGAACAGACCAAATGCATGTAATGCCACAGTGCTACTGATTTGCGCGTACAACTTGGCTATGTACTGGCATCAGTATGTTCATGCTGCACACTACACTAATGCACGGTTCATTACCTATAACCTCGTGCCTAGCACAACGTAGCTTCAACTGCTTTACTACCATAAAAACCAAATTAGGTGGATGCAGGCACCATCATCAGTTGAAGCTTCAGTACCGACTGGCTAGAATTTGGGGTTATAGCATTTGGTGCTCAATGTTGAATATGCAAGAAGAGTTCTTGAACCCACAATGACACATTAGATAAACTTGGAAGTACTGTGCACAACCCAAGTTAGGTCGTGGTTTTGTTGCAGTAATGGTTCCCTTACCATGCAGCCTCTGGCCTTCTGTGACGTCTGGCGCCGGCCGTGGCTTCAGTATTGATATGGCCACAGCTGCAGTAGGAGAGCGAGGCTCTGAAAAATGTGCACGGGGAAAGTAAATTGAAGGCCCCATCTCATGTTGCATGAACAGACCAAATGCATGTAATGCCACAGTGCTACTGATTTGCGCGTACAACTTGGCTATGTACTGGCATCAGTATGTTCATGCTGCACACTACACTAATGCACGGTTCATTACCTATAACCTCGTGCCTAGCACAACGTAGCTTCAACTGCTTTACTACCATAAAAACCAAATTAGGTGGATGCAGGCACCATCATCAGTTGAAGCTTCAGTACCGACTGCTAGAATTTGGGGTTATAGCATTTGGTGCTCAATGTTGAATATGCAAGAAGAGTTCTTGAACCCACAATGACACATTAGATAAACTTGGAAGTACTGTGCACAACCCAAGTTAGGTCGTGGTTTTGTTGCAGTAATGGTTCCCTTACCATGCAGCCTCTGGCCTTCTGTGACGTCTGGCGCCGGCCGTGGCTTCAGTATTGATATGGCCACAGCTGCAGTAGGAGAGCGAGGCTCTGAAAAATGTGCACGGGGAAAGTAAATTGAAGGCCCCATCTCATGTTGCATGAACAGACCAAATGCATGTAATGCCACAGTGCTACTGATTTGCGCGTACAACTTGGCTATGTACTGGCATCAGTATGTTCATGCTGCACACTACACTAATGCACGGTTCATTACCTATAACCTCGTGCCTAGCACAACGTAGCTTCAACTGCTTTACTACCATAAAAACCAAATTAGGTGGATGCAGGCACCATCATCAGTTGAAGCTTCAGTACCGACTGCCTAGAATTTGGGGTTATAGCATTTGGTGCTCAATGTTGAATATGCAAGAAGAGTTCTTGAACCCACAATGACACATTAGATAAACTTGGAAGTACTGTGCACAACCCAAGTTAGGTCGTGGTTTTGTTGCAGTAACGGTTCCCTTACCATGCAGCCTCTGGCCTTCTGATGTCGGGCGTGGCTTCAGTATAGATGTGCCTGCAGCTACAGCCGGAGAGCGAGGCTCTGAAAAATGTGCGTGGGGAAAGTGTATCTCATGTTGCATGAACAGATCAAATGCATGTAATGCCACAGTTCTACTGATTTGTGCATACAACTTGGCTCTGTGATGGCACCGCAGGGCCAAGTTGTTGCCATCAGTTGAGAGCTGAGCATTTAGTTGAGAGCCACCATCATCGGTTGAAGGTTCAGTAGCAACTGGCTAGCATTTGGGATTAGAGCATTTGGTGCTCAATGTTGAATATGCGAGAAGAGTTCTTGCACCCACAATGACACATTAGACAAACTTGAAGTACTGTGCACAACCTAAGTAATCTACTGCAAGTATCCATCTATCTCATGATATTGTTGCAGTAATTGTTCCATTATCATGCATCCTCTGGCCTTCTGTGACCTCTGATGTTAGGTGTGGCTTTGGCAACGAATGGCCAGTAGTGATAACACTAGAACCTAGAAATTGCAAACACAAGACAGCCAATACTAGATCCCCATGGAACACGGCTAGAGTAGGCGAAATGAATAGATGAGAGAGTAATATACAAGTAACCCTGTATTACGCTTGATAAAACATGCCATGTGAAGCTGTTATAGTGACGTGGAAATTAAATGAGGCAGTGAAATGAACATCTTCTGGCACTGCTGTTTTAAACCATGCTTCGTAACAGCATCCGTTGTAGTTGACCTAGGACTGCAAAATATCAAATACCTATCACTGATGCGTTGATTGTAGCAAGTGGGTGCCGAGGATGCGACTCTTTGGAACAAGATGTGGTAACCATTGGGATAATGCTGGCCATGAGTTCATCTGAAAGTGTAGTGATGTGAGCAATTTATACAGCGAAAGAATTTGTGTGATCTTAAGATATTTATTTTGTAAAAATATGTTTTGAAATACCAGCTTTTTTTAAAAAAGTACCTTCATTTTCTTTTCCAGTGCCATGCCCATTGTTTCTCTCTGTACCTGCGTGGAAGTGATTAAAAAACCAAAGTGGTGTATAACACAAGAGGCTATGATACATTGCCTTTTTGTTTACAGTTTTACCGATCATTTGTCCTTTCCTACCTGGATTCAGAGATCGAGTACCAAAAAGTGAAGGCAGTGCTGTGGGCTTCAGCTTCTTCATGCCGCAGTTTTGAAGCACTGCAGGCTCGAACTGGTCCATTGTAAAATGGTCCTATTGGGGCAAAAACATTTTTCTGTTTTAGAGATGACTCATCTGCACTGAATGATGGTAGACTAGTGTGCACACACCTGCTGAATGATGAATAACACAGCATAAGTCATAACAGCAAACAAAGAAAACACCATTGTTTATCACTTATGTCCTGTACCTGTGCACTGTTTCTACTGAAGTTGTCATCGAGCTAGCCTAAATGTGTGTCCTTTTGTGGCCTATGATAAACATGCAGACGCTGAGTCAAAGATATGCATGCTGATGCCACTAAAAGCTGCAGCTAACTATCTACATAATCATACATAATAATTCAACAAATTGTGACTAAATCTGGAGGTTTAGGTGAGGCTTGTCAAGCAGTCGTTTGGACGCCTTTTTCTTTGGACAACCTCGCACTTCTATGCAGAAAAAAACAATGAAATATTCACTGCGTTCTTAAGTGAAATGAAATACCGCGACTGTGCTCTCATTTACACTTGCACTCAGCCCTGATCGTGCATGCAGTTCGCCGGACAGCGGATGGCAGGGTGGATAAGAAAGAAAATATGGTCGCGTAGTAAACATGCTAAGATTGTACATCACAAAAAACGAATACTACGCAAATGCTACTTCGCGATGTTGTGCACCGCTCGCACTTACAAGTATTAGATTCTCGCGTATGCAGTTTGAGGCGATAGTGCTCGCAATCGTGTTAAGTGAATTGTGCATTTATTATTATTTTTTACAATATCGCGGCTGTAGTCGTAGCAGCAGGTATCTGGGTAGTATCCATACGACGGCGACTGGCAGTCATTTTAAAGTGGTCGCACTGGGCGCTTCTCTCATTTCTGCTAATTCAAATTTGCGACCTAGCGACCCTCAGTCCTTTTGTAGCATATTGTGATCTGCCATACATTCAGGCCTCGTCAAACGTCCCGTCACGGAACCGGCGTTTGTCATGACAGGATTAAAGAACGCCGTCAACGATAGAAGCACTTATCTGTGCTAAAACGTCGACTAATGTCACTGTAGTACAGTGCTTTAGAACCGGCGAGGAATAGCTATTCACGGGGAAGAAACACTGCCTCATGGGTGATATCGTTGCGGCGGCAAGGGGTTTGACGACTGTGTGAATCGTCAGCGTAACGTAACTAACTTAAAGGACGGCATACGTGCAGATTTTCAACGCAGGACGTACCTCGCACAGCTTGTCCGACTTCTTTGGCTGGATGCCTTGTCGTCCAATACGATGCATCCAGACTCTCTTGCCATCGTGCTTGCCAAGAGGTACAGATTACCGCTGTTCGACCTAGTCGGACAGCCTGGTGCGCAGCAGCGAGGTGGCATTCCTCGCGATGCAGAAACGCCGAGCGAAAATTCCCTCGGCGTCAGTTCAGGACGAAACTCAAGACAACACTTCTGGAAGGGAGAAGGAAATATTCACGTTCTCGCGTGCACATGCGTGTGCAGAAACAAGATGGAAGGAAAAAGCGGAAGGAGGTGGCCCAATAATAAGAAGAATGACGTGTATCATTGTTCCACTTCATCTGAGCAAATGTATGGGTGGAGGGACCTTAGTCAGGCAGAGGTAATCTGCCTTTAGTCCCTTCAACCTAGGCAATCTTTGTTTTGTCTGAATAGACAGTGAATGAATGAATGAACTTCCTTCCGGACGCTCCGGAACCGGAACTAGGCGGCGGCGGCGGAATAATGGTTGGCGCTACTTAAAAAAGCGGCAGTAGACGCGATGAATAAACTTAGTTTCAAGTGAGCGTCTTTCCTGTCCACACTTATCCTTCCTAAAGTTTCAACGCTCTATTCCGCAAGTATTACATTAGCATAGTCCACCAATGCAAAGAGGAAAAGTGGAGTGTTGTAGTGTCATGGGCGGTGCAAATTGGAGTTAGTGACACCATGACATGAAGCTGATGAAGTAGCACACAGAAGACACATTCACACAAAGATAAAAGGGAACAAACACAGAAATGCTGGAACATGTGTACATGTTCCCTTTTATCTATGCATGCACGTCTTCTGTGTGCTCCTTCATCAGTTTCATGGCTGACCAGGTAGCCCGTCAATGTAGTATATAAGGGAAAACACAATTACAGTAGCCTTGCATAACCGGTTCATGTATCTGACAAGCAATGACAACATGGGCGAGCGGACGAGAGAGAAAAAGGAGACAATGATTGACAACATGGCATGCAATGCGGAGAAAAAGAATCGCTCGAGAGCAATCAGCAAAAATTGCTGGTATTTATTATTGTGTTGTGATGCGCCAGATTCGGACATGAGGATCTTGACAATGCCAGGAAGACTTTAGACGTTCCTGGGCCAATACTGATGGTAAACTCTGCCCTTCACGGAACGATTCATAAAGAGTACTAGCGGCCATAACAGAAAGAACAACTGGAATTTTCATACATCGCCATACTTTAGGAACACCCAGGCCTTTCCTGGCCCCGTCAGGGTCCCCCACATCGGAGTGCATAATCAGATAACATGTTCCACAACACTAACGTCTGTTCCTCGTTTCCAAGCAAGTGTCCCCTGCAGTACAGCCAATTCCCTTTCTCCATGTCAACTCCTCACTGATTGCCTCTCTTTCCTCCTTCCTCCATTCACTCATTCCACCACCCAACAACGTCTTCTTTCATTCAACAAAAAAGTCTGTTGTGTAGTACCGCTATGTCTGTTTGAATATGCTACACTGCAACACTGAACTTTCCATTACCAAGTTGTCACACCACACTTTGGTACATTCACTACAGTGTCTCACATGCTATGCACAGTGTTTATCTTTTTCCCTTCGTCATTGCAAACAAAGGCGGTGACAAGAACAATTATAGGGGTCGTGAAATGTTTTCTAAGAATTTATTAAGAATACTGTAACTGGAATTCTGTCTCTACAAACTATACTATACATTATTTCATTGCACCATCTGCATTGACTTACAGCGATAAAAACACGGTTTCGATTTCACCAGCGTGTGTTCCCCTCAACTCTGCAGCTGACACCATGTTAGTCACTACCACGGAGTCCAAGATTCGAGCTTTTTTGGGGGCCCTGGGAACAAATTGTGCTCCAGCCTTGCTGCTGTATGGCAGCACCGCACGGGATCCAACTATTTCCTCAATTTCCAGGTTTCATGTAAGTCTTTTGAGCAAACAAAAGTTAGCAATATGTTAACATTTTTAAACATCTTAAAGTGATGCTACTGAATAGCACCTACGCTGGCCTCTGGTGTCGCATGGTCATATTGGGAGCACAAGAAAGTTAAAATTTCAAACGAGCGTTAGTAAATGTAGACGGACTATTCCACAGAAATATTTCAGAAACAGCGTGTCAAAGCCTGTGAAGCAGTGAAAATAACAAATAAGTACGACATTCTCTTCATGACCCCTTTAAAGAAGTTTTTTTCAGTAACAACAGTCGGAAGAGTACACTCATTGGTCTCTCTCTTTTCCTTGGGTCCAGTCCTGCCATGCACTTTGACAAAAGATGGGCCTCCATGGATTGACGGAAAGTTGCGCTAGCTGGCTGGGAATCATAATCAATGAGGATGATGCAAGCGGATACAGACACAGGGAAACAGGACCATACAACGGGAATGCTGGCTATCATGTGAAAGGGTGCATTATGAAGGCAAAGAAAGTTGTAGAGCATGCATAGGTGTAAGACAACCAAATGTCTTTCCAGTACCGAGGCCCGAACCTCAACTAGCTTTTTCTTTATTTCATCTTTCCTCAAGCCAGCCTAGCTCCCAGCTTCATATGAGGCCTCGCCTGACCTCTTTTCTAAGGCGATCATGACAATGTCACTGCCTGTATAGTGGAAGGTATGGGTTTTTCCGACACTATACAGATTGCAAAGGCAGAAATGTTTACCAAATGTCATAATCATGCAGAAAAATTGGGGGTCCCTTAAGCTTCGCCTTTAAGAGTTGAACGCGAAAGCAAAATCTGGCCCCTAGTGTGCACTTCAACCACTCTGTGCATGCTTATTAAAGTGTGTTGTTACACACACACACGCACACATGCGCACAGACACACACATGCGCACGTGCGACATATCTATAGTAATGGTAGAAGTTTTTGATCTATTTAATATCACTTTTATATCAACTTCATGAAAATATTGTACAGTGATGTAGTCACATGGTCCTGTATTATGAACTGCGCGTAGGGTGACACTTTCATTCGTAAATGGTCACATGATGGTCGGTGAAATGGCAAACGGCACATTATCTAATGTTTACTGTTTGCTTGATATTGTCACACAGTATTGTGACTAGAAGAGCCAGACGTAGAGAGCGTCCTGGGGCAGCAACTTTATTGGAGACCTTGTCCTAATTTGGCAGTGGTAGTGATGACAGGTGCAGCTGTCTTTCGGCGGGTCACAAGAGAAAGAGCACCACGGCTTGGCGATGCACGCCGTTTTATACCCCACAGAGTTCGAGCTGGATGCTCCTTAAGAGCGCGTCGACACTAAGGATGAAAGTCGAACGCCACAGCATCATTGATGCGCGTTCATACCAGACGCCTAGTGTTACGCATGCATAGACGCAAGCCGAAGATAGAAATGCTAAGAGCGCGTGTCTGTCGCTTTAAATGAAAAGACACCATGTGGCAATATGTTCCCTGTCCTAGAACGGCGAACCATATAGGCTCTGCTGTAGTCGCATGGCCTCAGAGATGGCGGGCACGCCCACCGTCTTGGAGGTCATGGTAGTCTGGACATATTTTTCACAATGTCTCACAGATGGCAGCACATTATCTAACGTTTGCTGTTTGCTTGATATGCTCAATAAAGTTTATTCCTCCTACAAATCGCTGAATGGGCTCATTTTCCTCGTGACACCTGCCGAACAAAATGCGTTAAGGAGACTTCTTCCACTACCTGACATTTATGTGGTGTTTTTTTCCGAAGAAGTTCCAAGTAACATCGTGGCTTTGTGGTAAAGGACACCTGCTTGCCACGTGAATGGCCCGGGTTCGATCCTCAATGGGACCGAAGATTTGTATTGTTTATTTTATTTTATTTACATCATTGTCGATTTTTCGCTCACGGAGAGACACCGACGGCGGTATTTCTGCAAAACGAGCTCTCTAATGCTATCGCGTTAAAATCCTACATCGGACAGACAGGAAGACGTAAAAACGTATGCCTCAGAGAACATGAATGTTCACTGCATGATAAAGAGCTGTTTTCCTGTCTCCCATTATGGCCAGGAATGTGGCTGTATACCCTGCTTTTATGGCACAATCATTCTTTTTAACAAAAAACAACAAATAGCAAGAGAAGTTCTCGAGGTCTTCAACATTTGAAGGAAAGGTGACAAGTGTGTCAGTCTCCCATCACTATCACTTAGTGATGCAGGATTGTTGTTTGAGAGTAACACCTGTTAGATGGGATAACAGTCTGTATGTATTACCTACACCATTTGCTGTTTTTGTGACATTCAGCACCACCTAATACACATGCATGGCTTCCTAATAAAAATTTAGTTGCGAGTCAGCCTGTCCTACATAGGATGGATTTGCAGGCTAGTTGGTCAAGCATCATGGAAAAAACAGCGCGAACACAAGGACGATGAAAAAGGGCACACACAGCACAGCGCTCCGTGGTGTGGTGTGTGTGCCCTTTTTCATCGTCCTTGTGTTCGCGCTGTTTTTTCCATGATCCCTGTCCTACATGCTTCTTCCTTCTTTGTCTTCCTGCGAGTGCCACACCAACCAATCATGGGGTCATTTGACATAAACTGACATCACGTGGTATTGCCTCCATCAAAATGCAGCTGCCATATCCGGGACTGGCTCCTGCAACCTTTGGATCAGTAGCTGCGTGCCATAGCCACAGACCACCGAGGCTGGACTAGATACAAAATTTATACGGACATGCTCCAGTGTGGTGCCATCACCATCAAGCAGGCATCAATGTGTGGGTCTACCTGAGACACGACTGTTCAGGCATTTAATTTCTTCATTATGCAAGATGATCGCTGCCACTTAATGTCCCAAGTGTCGGCCATTAGACTCATTCATTTGTTCTTGCACCTGTACAACAATGCAAAATAATCAAATATGGCATGACTTCACAATCCAACAGTGCAGCATAAGATTAGACGGCAGTCATTTGGTTAACAACCTTTTATGCTCCATTAGTCTCTGATTATCCCAACGACCTGTTTGTCTTACACAGAAGTGGCCACACCCGAAATTTATACACCACACCAGCACGGTAGTCTGTAAACATGCTGGTACAAAGCAAATGTCTGTCCACCTTTTGTCTGTCACCAATTCATATTTTATCAGCACGGTAGCACATACCTTAGAAAGCCTATAAGGAAGTTGGAAATTTGCAACGGCTCCAAGGTTGTCCCAATCTGCACCTCAGCAAAAGTGCAAAATGCTTTAAGGACAGTTTAGATCACTGTTATTAAACTATATTTGTGTGCAAATGATTATCTGATTTTTCTATAGTATGGACAAATTTTAATCTGTTGTTATCTCATTGAGCAAACAATTGAGCAAATATATGGATGAGTGTTTACTAGATAATTGCTTCAGAGTAACAACAATTTCTCGATATTTCATTGATGCCTGAGGAGAACCATGTGTGCTATTAGCAGTCCCCTAGGTGTTCAACACTATTGCAAAACTTCTCATCTAAACATTATCGAGTTATTCCCTAAAATGGCTCTCAACAGTCCTCAAGCCCTTATTCTTTACTTGTTGGTAATACAGACTAGGACGTGACGGTTTTTACGTCGCGATCAGCAAAAATAGAAGATCGTGGACATTTTGAGACCAAGTACCGTACAAAATAGTAACGCAGGTAGAAGATATCGCGCATGAAAGGCTTTGAAAGAATGTACGTTTAACGAGGCGAAGCCGCTGCAACCGGGACCGTCAAGGGTCGCAGGTTCGACGCCCAATTTCCCCCCCCTCTCTCTCTTTTTTTTTTTTAATACTCCTCGAGATTACGTCGGTAGGGGGGCCTGGCGACGGTTGGGGTATGTGAAAGGCTTTCAGTCATTCAACTGCCGTTTACGACTCACTCCTACACCAGAACAGGAATTGGCCTCCCTGGTGAAGTACTTGGCCACCACCTCCCACACGATGTCTACAATTAAACCCACGCCCTCAGTGTCCAGCAGCTGCAGAACATCTGTCCACGGCGGCGGTCAGCTCTGTGAAGCAGCAGAGGGCGGTAACAATCACTGGACCCGGACAGGCCGCCACTGGAAACTAAACATTGGAACGTTCAATGCAAGATGCATCCAAACCCTGCATCCAAACTTGCATCCAAACCCTGTCCTAAAATTGCGCGATGCAGTTCTGCCGGTTAAGAAGGAGCATAAATTTCTAGGGGTGGTTTTTGACTCGAAGCTCAATTTTCTCGTCCACATAGACACTCTTAAAATCAAAGCGACCAGGGCATTAAACGTTCTCAAGGTCCTGTCAGGCAAGCACTGGGGTTCCGATCGGAAATGTCTTCTACTCATATACCGGGCCTTGGTACGTAGCAAAATAGATTATGGATGCATAGTATACGGGTCAGCTAGACAGTCTTACCTCAAGCGGCTCGATCCAGTTCATAATCAAGGTCTGCGCCTAGCAACTGGAGCGTACAGAACATCGCCTGTTCCTAGTTTATATGTAGACAGCAATGAACCGTGCCTTGAACATAGAAGAACACAACTCATGCTAGCCTACATGCTCAAGGTTCAGGCATCACCAGGACACAGCTGCTATGACATAGTCACATCCTGCAACAAGCGAATTCACTACATGAACAGGCCGCATGTTATCAGACCGGTTTCACTTCGCTATGAAGAAAAGTATCACGACTATAATATCCCACAGGAGGTACGTCATGTTGCTAACATACCTCCTATTTCGGCCCCGTGGAACGACTTTGCAAAATTTCTTGATTTTTCCTTAACAAGCCTAAAGAAACGTGACATGCCACAGGAGCATATTATACAGGAATTCCGTGCAATACAAGCAGAGTATAACAGTTACATCGAGTTTTATACTGATGGTTCTAAGGCACACGACTACGTAGGAAGCAGCGTCGTATCAGGTGACTGGGAAAGAACTGTTAGACTGCCAAGTTTCGTCTCAGTGTTCACAGCAGAGTGTTATGCTCTGTGGATGGCAGTACAAGAAGTTGTAAATGGAAAGTATAAGAAGGCAGTTATTTTTACAGATGCACTAAGTGCGCTAAAAGCCCTGAACTTAAAATGTGACCGTACACCTCTTGTAGGCGACATATTAAGGACTGTATTAGACGTTAGCCAGGACCACACTATTCGTTTCTGCTGGGTCCCTAGCCACGTAGGGATTCGAGGAAATGAAAGGGCGGATGAGTGTGCGGCGGCAGCGAAATACAAAGCTGTGTCGAAAACAAGAATTCCTGTCAGGGACGGGCTTCGAGCCTGCCGAGAAACAATAATCCGTAAGTGGCAGTCTGAATGGGATAAGAAAGTAAATAACAAATTTACCTTGTTAAACCTGTACTCGGTGAATGGAATACATCCTATCACCCGAAACGCTCTGTAGAGGTAATATTAACGAGGTTACGAATAGGACACACGCACATCACTCACAACTACCTACTTGCAAAAGATGAACAGCCGATTTGTGATAAGTGCCAAGAACCGCTAACAGTAATCCATATCTTAATTACATGTCCACATATGGAAACAGAGAGGCGAAAATTTTTTTATGAGCTATATAAATCACACACACCTCTACACCCCAGACTCATATTAGGAGATGATCCACTGGTACCCCTGGCCAGTGTGATCAGTTATATGCAAGAAGCTGGTTTTTTAAATACATGCTAAGCCTTCAGTTACAGTCAATACAGAAATAAAGTGGACCTAGCGCGCTATTCATTGCTCACACTTCATGTCGATGTCATAATTTTAATACAAATACCCATGCAAATTTCAGACTATAGGCTTTTAGGCGTTCTAGACGTCTGCACCACATCTGTATCATGGATCATCCTATTGCTTACACATGAATTTATCACCTTGTGTCTGGCGCATCATAGCCATCGCTGCTTTTGCGCCATAAAACCTAAAATTAACTAACTAACTAACCCTCTCCAGCGAAGCTAGACTAGCAGAACTACTCGAGGAACTAGAGGGAGTTAGTTGGGACGTCATTGGCCTTAGCGAAGTTAGGAGAACAGGTGAAGCTTACATAGTCTTAAACAATGGGCATGTCCTCTGCTATAGAGGATTACCCGAAAAGAGGGAATATGGCGTGGGGTTCCTAATTCACAAAAATATAGCGGGCAACGTAGATGAATTCTACAGCATTAACGAAAGGGTTGCATGCGTCGTAATAAAACTAAATAAGCGGTATAAACTTATGATAATCCAG
The DNA here is from genome assembly GCA_013339685.2 of Hyalomma asiaticum. Lineage (NCBI taxonomy): Eukaryota > Metazoa > Arthropoda > Arachnida > Ixodida > Ixodidae > Hyalomma > Hyalomma asiaticum. Next base: position 23,372 of record JABSTT010003039.1, read on the forward strand.
GGATATGCGCCAACAACGAGCTACGACGACGAACAAGTAGAGCAGTTCTACGAGGATATCGAATTAGCAATAAGGAAAGTACAGACACAATACACAGTAGTCATGGGGGATTTCAACGCAAAAGTAGGGACAAAACAAAGTGGAGAGCAGGCGATTGGCAACTACGGCGTCGGCCATATGAATAACCGTGGGGAAATGCTAGTACAATTTGCCGAAAGAAACCGACTCCGAATAATGAACACGTTCTTCAAGAAACACAAGAATAGGAAGTGGACGTGGAAAAGCCCTAACGGGGAAACAAAGAATGAAATAGACTTTATAATGTGCGAACAACCAGGTATAATTCAAGACACAGAAGTAGTGGGGAAGATAAAATGCAGCGATCACAGATTAGTAAGGGCAAAGATTGTACTTAACCTAAAGAAGACAAGAACTAAATTATTTACTAGAAAAAAATGTAATTTAGAGGTAATCAGATCCAAGAACGAAGAATTTAAAGTAGCCCTAAGCAACAAGTTCGAGGCCTTAGACGAAAACGGTGACGATGTAAAGGAAATGAACAAAACCATAACGAAAACAATCCTTGAAACAGCGATAGAAGTCGGGGGTACAACAACTAAGCAAACAACAAGTAAGTTGTCCCAATCTACCAAGGACTTAATAAAAAAACGCCAACAAATGAAAGTAACTTCGCCAAAAGATAAGATTGAATTCGCAGAACTATCAAAATTGATCAATAAAGCCAGGCAAAGAGATGTAAGAAACTTTAACACGAGAGAAAGCTGTAGAGAAAGGCACCAGCATTAAAACGGTCAAAAAGAAACTGCACTTAGGGCAAAACAAAATGCATGCGCTAAAGTAAACAAGGTAACGTTATCAACAGTTTCAACGAAATCGTAAAAGTAGCAGAAGATTTCTACTCTGCACTGTACAGTTCTCAGACAGACCATATAACCTTAATAGAAATAGAATCTGAGGAGGACAATCAAATTCCATGTATAACCGCTGACGAAGTCAAAAAAGCTGTCAAAGGCATGTCCCGCGGTAAAGCTGCTGGTGAAGATGGTATAACAGCCGACTTGATTAAAGACGGAGGAGATATTATACTTGAAAAACTTGCATCGCTCTTCACGAAATGTGTCAAGACGTGTAATATACCACGCAGTTGGAAAAATGCGAATATAATCCTTATCCACAAGAAAGGTGACATAAAGGAGTTAAAGAATTATAGACCAATTAGCCTACTCCCAGTAATATACAAGCTATTTACAAAAGTAATTTCTACGAGGATAAGAGAAACACTCGACTTTAATCAACCGAGAGAACAAGCTGGTTTTAGGAAAGGTTACTCGACAATGGACCACAGCCACGCTATCAACCTAGTAATTGAGAAGTACGCGGAATATAACAAACCTCTTTATATGGCGTTTATCGACTACAAGAAAGCATTTGACTCCATAGAAATACAAGCAGTTCTAGAAGCTCTACGTCGACAAGGGGTGCCTGGCGTATACGTGAAAACCATAAACAACATATACAAAGATTGCACAGCCACACTACTCCTACATGAGAAAAGCAGAGAAATCCCGATCGGGAGAGGCGTGAGACAGGGAGATACGATATCCCCGATGCTATTCACTGCATGTTTAGAGGAAATCTTTAAACGTCTAGACTGGGAAGACAAGGGAATTCGAATAGACGGAGAATATCTCAGCAATTTAAGATTCGCAGACGACATTGTGCTATTTAGCAATGATGGAGACGAACTACAAAACATGATTGAAGACCTAAACAGGGAAAGTATTAAAATTGGATTAAGAATGAATAGGCGAAAGACCAAAGTTATGCTCAATAGCCTAGCTAAGGAACAGTAATTTAAAATTAACAATGAACGCTTACAATGTGTAAACGAATACGTATACCTGGGACAGTTAATAACAGGAACTCCTAACCATGAAAAAGAAATTCTCCGTAGAATAAGGTTGGGCTGGAGCGCATTCGGAAGACATTACGAAATCATGACTCGAAACTTACCGCTCTCACTAAAACGAAAAGTATTCAATCACTGCATTCTCCCAGTACTAACGTACGGCGCAGAAACGTGGAGGATAACGAAAAAACTAGAGATAAAACTAAGGAGCACGCAACGTGCAATGGAAAGAAAAATGTTGGGGGTAACGCTAAGAGATAAAAAACGAGCGGCATGGATCAGAGAACAGACAGGAATAGCCGATATTATTATATCAATTAAAAGAAAGAAGTGGACCTGGGCAGGACATGTCATGAGGAGGAAAGATAACAGATGGACAGTAAGAGCAACGGAATGGATACCAAGAGAGGGAAAACGTAACAGAGGCAGGCAAAAGATTAGATGGAGCGATGAAATTAAAAAGTTTGCAGGCATAAAGTGGAACCAACTCGCTCAGGATAGGGTGGATTGGAAATCGTTGGGAGAGGCCTTCGTCCTGCAGTGGACCTAAACAGGCTGATGATGATGATGAATACAGACTAATAGTTCAAGATCCTTCCAGCACAGGTAACGACACTGATGTCAAAATATTTGAGATTTTCATCACACAACAAGGAAATCAGCACATCGCTGCCAACCACAAGAGTGCTTGGTGCCACTTACTAGGTACACTTATGACAGAAGTCATGCTACGAAGCTCTTGCCTCTAACTGGTTCAGCATAAAAGTGTCAAGGTTGCACACCAAGGGCACTTTAATGCTTTAAAATCCTTCTTGAGATTTGTTTTGTTTGTTTACCATACATTTTATATTAACTTAAATACAAACGGTAGTAAAAAGAATGTACACAACTGCAAAGCATGACATGGATGCTGCCTGCTTTTTAACTTGAAGCCTCCAAGCGTAGGGAAAGTCATACAAGGTTTGCCTCCATGTGTGAATTCATGTTTTGCACTGTATACCCTCGTGAGTGGCCTTGTTTTGACGTGCTCTACACTCGTAAGTATTACTCCAGAGGTAAATGTCTCGCATCTCGGCACATTCATATCACCCCTTCCCTTGGGGCATGGGGCTACAGTGTTAGTTGTAACGGCAGTGGCATGATCAGCAAACTGCATTGATCAGGCAGCCATGGGGCGAAAGCTCCATGACGCAGAAGCTCAGACTCTACTATAGATCTTTGTCAATATTGCCAAGTGCCCCCAACAGTGGGTGGAAGGCAGTCTAGGAAGCCAGAGTGCCAGAAAAAGAAAGCAAGGCGTTTTTTTTTCCTAAAAGGGTCAACTCCACATTAAGCAGAATGAAGACTAGAACAGCCGTTTACTAGTGGCAATATGGCTGTTCTAACAATTTTTTCCCAGTGCACTCGTGTCATCAAGATACCTCAAAGTTATGTTCAAGTTCAAATGTAGCTCCCTATCATTGTAATCATGGAGTAAAGTTTGGATATGACTCGGTATGTAGCACAATGATTGCCTCATTTTGTCTGAACCATTTTTGCTTGCATTGAATGCGCTTTCAAAAGTGGTCAGCATATCAGCGCAAGAGCAATATTGCAATACCTTGCAACAAAATTAACGTCACAAAATTGTCTTGGTTGGTTGCATTCTCTGCTGCACGCGCTTTTTCTTGTCTCTTCTCCACACACCTTCGTCTTTTTCTCCCACTTTTCATCTTTCCTGTCCTCTCTTCTATTTACTTCCTTCTTTCTTGGCAGCTAGGGTTAACCGTGTGTGTACTATATCCAACCTTGGGTATATATATTCGGTTATAGTGGTGACGTACAGCTGGCGTTTGCAGCACCTGTGTCACAGCTCCTGCAGCGTCCCCGTGTTGTGCTCCACGGTGGGCGGCTGGCGTTACTGCCGAAATAAAAATACATGTATGGCAAATCCTTTTCCATCCCTTTCCGATTGTCCCCAAAAACGGGGGCGCACCGACGAAGCATTCCAATTTTCTGGCCAACAAGTGGACAACTTCCCACGCTACCATGTAGTGCATAGTGAACACCCAGAAAAAACAGTAAGAATGATGTCACCATTTTTAGTCTCAAAATGTATGACCGAAACTATTGGCCCAGGATATAAGGCTATGAAGTTGGCTAGTGGCGACCTTTTCTTGGAACTCCGCAATAGAAAGCAACTAGAAAAATTGCCCAATCTTGCTTCTTTTGGAGAAATCCCAATAGTAATCACCTCACCGGACAATGAACACCACTCAAGGAATAATATCTGACGCTGACCTAATGGAACTTACTGAGGAAGAACTGGAAGGATTCAAGGAGCAGAATGTCATTAATGTCCAAAGGATTAAGATGAGGCGCGACGGTAAAGAAATCAAAATGAAACATGTTTTACTTACTTTTAGGTCAAGCGTGCTGCCCGAGACCGTTGAGGCCGGGTATGTGAAGATCCGTGTCAGGCAATATATGCCCAATCCTCGCCGTTGCTTCAACTGCCAGAGGTTTGGCCACGGCTCCCAAGGTTGCCGTGGCAAACAGACATGCGCAAAGTGCGGTATTCGTGACCACACAGCAGACGACTGCCGAGAACCTCTCCACTGTGTTAACTGTGATGGCGATCACCCTGCTTACTCTAGGTTAAAAGAGAATATAACATTCAGAGAAGCACGGCAGCGTGTCGGATTTATGTTTCGGAACAGTCCGTCCTACGCCGGAGTGGTGCAAGAGGCGGCGGCACCACAACGGCTTTTCGCGTCCCCTAGCGCTGCGCAAAGCGCTAGTGCAGGGCCGCCCGTAGCCGCCACGGTGGATGCAGCTGATGCTGCCCCACCTACGCTGAAAAGTCCGGCCACAACCGTGGCCACTGCTCGCGCTGGCCAAAACCCGCGCAAGCTGAACCCAAAGGCGGTCCCACCGACCTCTGGCCTGATGGGCGCCGCCAAAGTCCTGCCCTTCGAGGCGAGTCGGATCAGAAAAAGCTCCCGCTCGCAAGAGCGGCTGTCCAGCGCATCGAAAGATGCGATGGACACATCAAGTGTGCCGGCGCTCCCAGCGCCTAAGGAGCGGCGAGACATTCTCGACCGCTCCAAAAAAGATAAATCTCGCATTACAGGGCCTGGAAAGGGCTCTGGAAGCTAAAGCGACCCCACCCTTGTACACACAGCACCACTTTTACTGCCAACATGGACACACAGATAATGCAGTGGAACGTCAGAGGCTTTCTTAGAAACCTCGACGACATCCAAGAACTGCTCCGCAAACACAACCCGAAAGTGCTGTGTGTGCAAGAGACACACCTAAAATCAAAACATACAGACTTTCTTATACACTACGTGAGTTTCCGCAAAGACCGCGATGATGCCATTGCATCATCGGGCGGTGTTGCTATAATAGCTCACAGGAGCGTAGCCTGTCAGCTCATAGAATTACAAACACCCCTTGAAGCTGTAGCTGTACGAGCTGCCCTTCTCAATAGAATAGTGATCATCTGCTCACCTTACATACTCCCACACTACAACTTAAGCAGACACGAATTCCAGTCATTTATTGCCGAATTACCAGAACCATATCTTATTCTCGGTGATTTCAATGCACACAACAGTCTCTGGGGCGACTCCCGCACGGATGCGCAAGGACGTCTTATTGAACATTTTATGTTTTCCTCTGGTGCATGCCTCTTGAATGGAAAGGAGCCAACCTAATATAGTCTTGCAAACAAAACTTACTCGTCCATTGATCTTAGTATAACATCACCGTCCATTTTCTCCAAATTTAAATGGGAAGTTTTCAAAAATCCATATGGAAGTGACCACTTCCCGATCTTACTGAGAACTTCTAAAGAAAATGAATCAACTCTATGGCTCCCAAGTGGCAAATTGACACATTCGATTGGGAGAAATTTCGAAATATTACTAGTACCATCTCGTGGAATGATATGTCTTTAGAAATTGACACTGCAGTAGAGTACTTCACTCATTTCACAGTTGATGCCGAGTCTAAATGTATATCAGTAACTTCTGGTGCTGCAGGCAAACACCACGTACCATGGTGGAACAATGAATGCCGCAATGCTCGCAAGAAACAGAACAAAGCTTGGGGGTTGTTACGCGACTCCCGCACTGTGGAAAATCTTGTGAATTTTAAAAAGGTTAAATCCCAAGGTAGAAGAATACGCCGACAGGCGAGAAGAGAGAGCTGGCAAAAGTTCGTGTCAGGTATCAATTCATGTACAGATGAGGCCAGAGTATGGAACGGGGTCGGAAAGATACGAGGACAGCGAACCTGTCCAATCCCATTAGTAAACACTCAAGGCAACAACTTGGAAGACCAGGCGAACTTCCTGGGCGCACATTTTGAAAATGTGTCCAGCTCATCACAGTACACTGAAACATTTGAACGGTATAAAGCAATAGAAGCACTCACACTAGAAAGGAAATGCACCGGAAACCAGGCATACAACCAGCCATTCTGCCTAGCTGAGCTGCATGCATCTCTCAACTGTTGCAATACATCTGCCCCAGGTCCTGACCGTATAATGTATGAAATGCTGAAACACCTCTCTCCTGAAACTAAGAAAATGCTTCGTTCTTTGCATAATGCTATATGGTCCTCTGGCAAGCTTCCCTCCACCTGGAAGGAGGCCATTATAATCCCTATCTTTAAGCAGGGGAAGGATCCTTCCACAGCCTCCAGCCTATAGCATTAACAAGTTGTCTATGCAAAGTATTCGAAAAAATGATAAACCGGCGGCTAGTACACTTCCTCAAATCGAACAAGTTGCTTGACTCATATCAGTGCGGTTTCCGGGATGGCCGTTTCGCCACAGACCATCTAATTCGCATTGAGACGCAGATCTGAGAAGCTTTTGTCCACAAGCAGTTCTTTCTGTCCGTATTCCTTGACATAGAAAAGGCCTATGACACGACATGGCAGTTTGGAATACTCAGAGATCTCTCACACATTGGCATACATGAATCGATGAACAAATCGCAAGGTACGATTTAAAAGAGGGAATGTCGCGGGACCCAACGTTTCGACAAGCGGACTTGTCTTCGTCAGGGCGGCAACTGCCTTCTCCAGCGTTCGTTTATGTACGCCTTTGCACACTCTCCCCCGTCCTCGGAAAGAGAGGAGGAGAAGAGCAGCACGTGCGAACACACACACACAAAAGCATACATGGTAATATGTTGAGTATCATAGTTAGTTGTGCAAATGCACATTCCGTGTTCGTCTGGGTAATACTCTGTCTAGGTCATTTGTGCAGGAAACTGGAGTACCCCAGGGTGGGGTGCTCAGTTGTACTCTTTTTATAGTTAAAATGAATTCTTTGCGTCAGTACATCCCAAGAAACATGTTTTATTCTGTATATGTTGACGATGTACAGGTGGGATTCGCATCGTGCAACCTTGCGGTTTGTGAGCGGCAGGTTCAGCTCGGTCTGAACAAAGTGTCTAAGTGGGCAGACGGAAATGGTTTTAGGCTAAACCCACAAAAGACTACCTGCGTTTGGTTCTCCCGAAAGAGAGGCCTCCACCCTGACCTCGACATTGAGTTACGCGGCCAACGTGTAGCTGTTAGAACGGAACACAAATTTTTGGCGGTAATTCTGGATAAAAAGCTTACACTTGTTCCACACATAAAACATCTAAAAAAACAGGTGCATGAGGACTAGGAACGTTTTAAAAGTATTGTCGCATACTTCGTGGGGTGGCGACACAAAGTGCTTGTTGAATTTACACAAGAGCCTAGTGCGGTCACGCATAGACTATGGTGCCATAGTCTATCAGTCCGCGACTCTGAGTGCCTTGAAAATATTGGACCCCATCCATCATCTAGGGATTCGTCTTGTCATTGCCATAATTTTATTATTTGTATATTTTATGCACTTTACAGTGACTGTTTTAGGCCCATTTACAGCCATGCCACATCTGTTTTATCCACATTTCACAGTTCCACAGTTCAAGTTCATGTACCACTGACAAGTCATTATCATCGTCCTGGCGCTCTTTGGCCACCTCTGGCCCTTGCGCCAATAAACCCCACTAATCATCAGGGATTCGTCTTTCTATGGGTGCATTTCGGACAAGCCCTGTAGAAAGCTTGTATGTAGAATCGAACGAGTGGTTGCTTCATCTGCAGAGAGCTTATCTATCGTTTGTGTATTTTCTGAAAATAAGCGCGAACCACGAACACCCAACATATATTACAATAAACGACCTCTCCAGCTCCCAACTCTTCCAGAACTGTCCATCAGGAGAGCCCTACTCACTGCGAATAAGAGGGCTTGCCGAGGAAATGGGTGTCGCGCTCGACGAGCCTAACGTTATGGCTTCTGCAGTGCAGCTCCCACCTTGGCAGTGGCGCATTATAGAATGTGATGTGTCTTTCTTGGATGTTACGAAACATGCACCTCTCGCTCATATCCGGATGTACTTCCTCGAATTGCACCATAAATACTCCTCTTCTGAATTCTTCACAGATGCTTCCAAGTCTCACGCTGGTGTGTCTTATGCAGCCGTTGGTCCATCATTCTCGAATACCGGTATTTTGCACCCAAGCACAAGCATTTTCACCGCAGAAGCATACGCTATACTGGTCACTGTTAAGCACGTTAAAGAAATGTGTATTCCTAAGGCAGTTATTTACACAGATTCATTAAGCGTCATGGAAACATTAAAAACAGTGAACAAGTACAAGAATCCTGTAATCATATCTTTAGATTCGCTCTTATGTACGGTGTATGCAGCCAAACAGAAAATCATATTATGCTGGGTGCCAGGCCACCGAGAGATTGAGGGTAATGAGCTGGCCGACAGACTAGCCATGTCTGCTCATGCAAATTCCTTGATCCCATCTGTGGGTGTACCTGTGATGGATCTTAAACCCTCCGTGAGGAAAAAGCTGAGGACCCACTGGCAGCACTTATGGGACAAGCAAACACATAATAAGCTACACGTTATCAAGCCCTATATTGGACATTGGCCCCCTGTTTCAAGGTCACGCTGTACACAAGTTACACTCTCCAGACTTATGATAGGACACACACACTCATACTTCCTGTCCAGTGGCGATCAGCCAATGTGTGAAAAGTGTGGCGAACCCCTCACCGTGCTCCATATCCTATTGGAACTTAACAGCCTCGGGAGAAAGCATTTCCCATCAGCGTTCCAGCAGCAGCTTCCGCTGCATCCATGTATGTAGGCCAAGAACCGCTTTTTACCTACGAATCGGTCTTGAACTTTTTAAATAACGTACACAGTTTCCATGTCATATACCCTGGACACCCGTAGCTCGGCCTCTTGACAGAGGCTGTTGCTGCGGCAGATTTTAAATACAGCACGTGCCTTCTGGCCTTTGGGCGCGAAGGCCTTGAGTAGGCATCTGTGCTATTTTATATCTTATCACCATCACAGTGCCATTTCGAAAGCATAGGCCATCCCAAGCATCACTGTCATAATTTTATCTGTATTGTATATTTTACACTTCTCTACAGCAACTTGTTTTTAGTCCACTTTACAGCCATATCTCATTTCATAGTACAGTGCTCTTAGGCCCATTTACAGCCAAGTCTCATATGCACCTCTGAAAAATTTTGAAAATTCATGGTCATACATCATAACTAGAACTGGCGCTCTTTGGCCAAGCCTGGTCCTTGCGCCATAAAACAACATATATCATCATCTCTGTGCACAGCCCTAATGGCCCTGTGTTTTTTCGGGAGACACGGCTTATTATGTAAGCCTTTGGGAGAGCTTGGAATTTCCCTCTGAAGCTTTCTGTTGAGCTTGCCAACATGAGAGCACTTTATATAGTTTTTTTCTTTTTCTCTTGTGCACACACTTCTGAAGTAGCTTCTTTGCTGGCTCTAAGGCAGGCTGTTTATGATCGCTTCTTCCAGGAATAGACCGGTCCCCAATCTGTTCATTTCCACTGTCTTCAATTTGAGATGCACTGTCTTTGACAAGAAGCAACCACAGGCATGATAACAAAGCTACTAGCACACATGGAACAGCTTGGATACAGCTATATTTGTTGTTTGAGTCACAAGTGCATGCAGCGCTGGTTGAGTGGACCTGGCTCACTTTGATTCGAGCGGTTGGGAACAATTCGAACAATTGGGAATTCATGTGCTTTGATCACAGTTCTTATTGAAGTAAAATGAAACCTAGGTGAATTTTAGCTTCCATCAAATTTAATGCAGTTTCAGTTTCTGGCTCTCAAATGATCATTGTAGTGGACAGTGCACGTAGAGCCCGCTGGGGAAGTGGACTGGCACATCTTAATGCATCCAAGGATGCATCAAGATGCGCCAGCTTTTCAGTACTTCTTGGTATTGATTTGAGTTCTGAAGGATTGCCATTTGCTTCCGAGTGCCTGCTCAGGAACTCGGAGGCTTGCATTCAGTTGTTTGCACAATGGCGTAATTTGGAAACGTGCTTAAAAAAACTTAAAATTCATTTTCACAGAAGCATAGGGACTTTCAGCCGCCTAGCATGGCATATATTACTCGAATACCAAGGAGAACATACACAGACAATTCTATAGGGGTCTGTGGACATTGAAAAGT
>JABSTT010003040.1:0-33745 GCA_013339685.2 Hyalomma asiaticum
TCGTCTCATCCCAGCGATTACTCTCAATTGCGCGTTCGCACAACGGCAACCAGTCTTCGAGTCACACTGTCGGTCCCACAGAACGTGCCGGGTCTTTCGGGTGCGTAAGGACAACCGTTGATGTAGCCGGCGCAGTGGGAGCCTGCCCCTCGTCCGCCATCGTGGAACAAGCCAAACGCTGCCGCTGCGGAGCTCCGTTGCATCGTGGTCTACCCAGCACCTCCACCAAAATGCCACGTGCAGGAACAGAGTGCTCACCAGCAAGAACGGTGAAAGAATGTATTTACAGATTATATTTATACAGGTACGGCCGTTGCAGCCAAGATGGATGAACAGCAGCAAAGCCAGCAACAGCACGAGCGGTCGCCCAGTCGTCGTCTTCGTCACTTATCTGCGCACACTGCCACGTGAAGCATGGCGCCCTTTCGCCGAGCAGGAATGCTTCGTAACAATATATAAATCAAAGTGCAGAACAATATACTAAAGAAAGCAGAAACCAATTCACCCACGAAGGGCCATCAACAATTATCAGGACTTTCCAGCTGGGCAGCTGGAAATCTCTTATTTTCTTCTAGTGCAATGTGAGTCGCCTCGCTTCAAAGGAGCCGGGACTTCGACAAATATTGAGCATTTGAATGCTCAAAGGCGTTCCCGCAAGGAGCTTCCCGGTATCTATACAGCATGATAAAATGGGTTCCTAGTTTATCGCCTAAATTACCAATGCAATAGACGCTGCCATGAACACCGAAAGATGCACATTTCTCATTATTGTAAAAATTGCTCCCACTACATGGCGAATCACCAAATGACTAAAGAGCTAGATAAAGCACAAGGACACATTCTCACTTTTCTTGATGTGCACGTATTTTCGTTCCAAATGGCTCGACTTCTACCACTCCATTCAACTTTTTTTAGCCCCCTTCCTGCGAGTTCTGAACATCTTGACATTACTCACCCTGTGCCTTGGCCCAGGGGAACCAAAATCAGAACGAGCGCCAGGGCACACTTGTGATGTAGACAAGTCCCATATTATCTATTTTCGCATTAATCTATTGTGCTATCGCGCCCTTTTTGCGTACCGTATTCAAGACGTCTGTGCCTGCCGAAGGTCCCTGCAATGTACGTACTTCTTTATTCTGCTCCAGAAATGTGCGTTACAAGGTGCTCCACGTGACTCACCTGATAAGCAAGTGTGCGGCCCCTCGCCACTTCGACCGTACGTTGTCCCCATACATTATGTTGAATAAAGCCGATAAAAACGCTCAGTTGTTTCTTCTAAGCAGGGGCCACTCGAGGCACATCGGCTAACATTTTGAAGTGGCTGGTTGTCTCGCACTGCTGGTCGTCTGATATTTCACGTTGTGGAGTTAGGCTTCAGTTTGGTTTACTGTGAGGTCCGTTTTAGTTTATTGCGCTTTCCATTTGCCTAGAAATAGTTCTCACCATTAAGAACGCGTGGGAATTAGGGCTGTATTGATAGGCAGTCAACTTACGAGGAAGCATTGCAGACCGTGAGGCGATCATTTCTGTCTGGTCCTGATTGCTGTAATGCGCAATCGCAAGTCCAGAAGGCTTCGTGGGGTATTGTGGCAGAGTTGCCAAATCACGATGAGCGGACGAAAACGCCTTGTGGTCGTGTACGCGCTGGTGCTACTCTAGACTAAAAGCGTTGGAAAATCGCAGCCGTGGGATGTTTTACTCAGAAACTTAAAGGGCGGCACCGACACTTTCTCAGTATGTGCTGATGTCAATGAAATTTAAATTAATATGTTCTCTTCAGTACTGTAATATAATATTCCAAACCAGGCGGCTGTATGCTGGTTCGTTTTTTTTTTTTTTGACAATGACAATGATGAATGTCAAGAAGAATCAGAAATAGTCCCCGGTCACGTGACAGGCTAGTGGTAAGCTTACAGATTGTCGGGCGCCACTAAAAGTTGTCATGCACCAAACAAATTCCAGAACTCCTTCACCACGAGGGCTTAATCTTAACCGAGAGGCACCTCGCACAAGAAGTCAGGAGGGGTTCGCTTGTTGAGGCTGGTGGAATCACGCGACCAAGCCTCCTAGTTTTTTATTCTTTCTCCAGGGCGTAAAGCTTCTGCCTAGTCCACATGGCGACAGCAGGCAAGTTCATTCCTACGTCATCAGGTGCTGTAGCGTGTATCATATCTGATCAAAGCACATGCGCTACTACACGCACGATTGCCGCGTGAATATACATCGCCTTCACTGTTACTAACCCTTTCCCCCACCACCATAAATAAAGACGCAAAAATAAACTAGTTCGTTTCTGACAAAGCTCTCCAATCTGTTCGTTGCACACCCGAATAAGGCACAGGACGACCACAGAAAATGTCTCAGCGTGACGATCACTGCCAGTGAGACTAACGTTGGCAGAAACTATGGATTCACGGTATGTGCACCGCTGAAAGCCGTAGTGTGCTAAGTATACATGTGTCCTGTCATGTGTTGCCCCTGGCACGCTGTAAAACTGGAGCCGCCACTGGGAAATGTTCGCGTTGCAAGTTCGTGAATATTTCTTTGGATAATGTCTGAACATACTTGGCAAAAATTTGCCAGATTCGAGGTACAGAGGAATATCCGAGAATTCTTTTCGTTGTCTCTGAGAGTGTCACATGCGCAATGACCTAAGTACGTCTCACAGAAAGTAATTTACAGGCAGCTGCCTCATATTGTTTCATATAAACTATTCATAAGCGGCACATACTTTCTGTCTACATAAGTTTTACCGAAGGTTGACTTCACATTGAGTAGTGCTTGTTGTAGAGTTCGTTGGCACAGTAGGCTTCTTAGCAGCGCCGCTAAGTAGACACAAGAGAAAAATGGAAGACAACACACAGATAAGGTGAATATATCAACTCTTTATTATAACGTGAAGCAAAAAAAAAATGGCAGATCCCACGTGCAGTGGGAATCAAGGAAATGCGAAGCACGCAGGAACGTAAAAGGGATTTGCATTGTTGTCTCGCTATACCGAGTTTGGTACATAGAAGTTAACGAAACGGCCGCAAGGGCACCATGACTGTGGCATGTAAACCATGCCGCTCATACACACATGTCATGATTCTAACGTTATGACCTGTCATTTACGTTCGTCATGCAGTCGTGTTGTGCCATAGCAATTTTGGTATACATCCCTTTAAGGAGACGAGTGGCATGTAGATCATGCCGCTCATGACATGCATGTCACGATTTTCATGTTATGACCTGTCATTTATGATCGTCATGCAGTCATGTTGTGCCAAACCAATTTTCGTATAGGCTCCGTGCAGCCGAGTTTTCCATGTGCGACATCAGCGCCAGAATGCACTGCCTGGCGGAGAGAAGAAGCAAAATTGGCAGACTGTGACAGGGAAATACGCGAACGCGATGCGCGTCTCCAACTCTATAGCAGCAGCGACCGCCCGTCCCACTTCTTTCGTTTTATTTCCTTGAGACGCGCGCTCCACACCTGCGCCAAACTGTCCCAAAGGGCGACGCCGCGAGCGTTTTGTGGTTCGCAGCACGCCCGGAAAGCAGCGAAGAAACGCGCGCGTCGCTGTCGCCTCGGTTTCCACCGTGCGACTGAGCCGTCCGACGAGAGCTACGTAGCGCCTTCTGGTCAGTAGACGGAGCCATACATCCCATTAACGAAACGGAAGTATAGCGCCAGGACCATGGCATGTAAATCATGCCGGTCATGACACGCGTGTCATGATTCTAATGTTAGACCTGTCATTTACGTTCCTCATGCTGTCGTGTGTGCCATACCATTTTGGTATACATCCCATTAACGAAACGCCTGGCATGTAAATCATGCCGCCCATGACATGCATATTATGCTTCATGTTATGACCTGTCATTATGTTCGTCATGCAGTCATATTGCTGCATACCAATTTTCTACATATACCACTAACGAAAGGCAAGAGAGCACCAAGACCGTGGCATGTAAATCATGTCGCTCATGAAATGCATTCAACTTTTTTTAGCCCCCTTCCTTTCGAGTTCTGAACATCTTGACATTACTCACCCTGTGCCTTGGCCCAGGGGAACCAAAATCAGAACGAGCGCCAAGGGCACACTTGTGATGTAGACAAGTCCCATATTATCTATTTTCGCATTAATCTATTGTGCTATCGCGCCCTTTTTGCGTACCGTATTCAAGACGTCTGTGCCTGCCGAAGGTCCCTGCAATGTACGTACTTCTTTATTCTGCTCCAGAAATGTGCGTTACAAGGTGCTCCACGTTGACTCACCTGATAAGCAAGTGTGCGGCCCCCTCGCCACTTCGACCGTACGTTGTCCCCATACATTATGTTGAATAAAGCCGATAAAAACGCTCAGTTGTTTCTTCTAAGCAGGGGCCACTCGAGGCACATCGGCTCACATTTTGAAGTGGCTGGTTGTCTCGCACTGCTGGTCGTCTGATATTTCACGTTGTGGAGTTAGGCTTCAGTTTGGTTTACTGTGAGGTCCGTTTTAGTTTATTGCGCTTTCCATTTGCCTAGAAATAGTTCTCACCATTAAGAACGCGTGGGAATTAGGGCTGTATTGATAGGCAGTCAACTTACGAGGAAGCATTGCAGACCGTGAGGCGATCATTTCTGTCTGGTCCTGATTGCTGTAATGCGCAATCGCAAGTCCAGAAGGCTTCGTGGGGTATTGTGGCAGAGTTGCCAAATCACGATGAGCGGACGAAAACGCCTTGTGGTCGTGTACGCGCTGGTGCCCTACTCTAGACTAAAAGCGTTGGAAAATTCGCAGCCGTGGGATGTTTTACTCAGAAACTTAAAGGGCGGCACCGACACTTTCTCAGTATGTGCTGATGTCAATGAAATTTTAAATTAATATGTTCTCTTCAGTACTGTAATATCATATTCCAAACCAGGCGGCTGTATGCTGGTTCGTTTTTTTTTTTTTTTTGACAATGACAATGATGAATGTCAAGAAGAATCAGAAATAGTCCCCGGTCACGTGACAGGCTAGTGGTAAGCTTACAGATTGTCGGGCGCCACTAAAAGTTGTCATGCACCAAACAAATTCCAGAACTCCTTCAACCACGAGGGCTTAATCTTAACCGAGAGGCACCTCGCACAAGAAGTCAGGAGGGCTTGGCTTGTCGAGGCTGGAGGAATCACGTGACCCAGCCTCCTAGTTTTTCTATTCTTTCTCCATGGGCGTAAAGCTTCTGCCTAGTCCACATCGCGACAGCAGACAAGTTGATTCCTACGTCATCAGGTGCTGTAGCGTGTATCATATCTGATCAAAGCACATGCGCTACCTACACGCACGATTGCCGCGTCAATATACATCGCCTTCACTGTTACTAACCCTTTCCTCCCACCACCATAAATAAAGACGCAAAATAAACTAGTTCGTTTCTTGACAAAGCTCTTCAATCTGTTCGTTGCACACCCGAATAAGGCACAAGGATGAACCACACAAAATGTCTCAGCGTGACGATCACTGCCAGTGAGACTAACTTTGGCAGAAACTATGGATTCACGATATGTGCACCGCTGAAAGCCGTAGTGTGCTAAGTATACATATGTGTCCTGTCATGTGTTGCCCCCGGCACGCTGTAAAACTGGAGCCGCCACTGGGAAGAGTTCGCGTTGCAAGTTCGTGAATATTTCTTTGGATAATGTCTGAACATGCTTGGCAAAATTTGCCAGGTTCGAGGTACAGAGGAATATCCGAGAATTTTTGTCGTTGTCTCTGAAGAGTGTCACATGCGCAATGACCTAAGTACGTCTCACAGATAGTAATTTACAGGCAGCTGCCTCATATTGTTTCAAATAAACTAATTCATAAGCGGCACATACTTTCTGTCTACATAAGTTTTACCGAAGGTTGACTTCACATTGAGTAGTGCTTGTTGTAGAGTTCGTTGGTACAGTAGACTTCTTAGCAGCGCCGCTAAGTAGACACAAGAGAAAAATGGAAGACAAACACAGATAAAGTGAATATATCAACTCTTTATTATAACGTGAAGCAAATATGGCGGGTGGGCCTTGTGGGAAAACAATACACGCTGAAACATTGACGCTAAATAGATTTACACGTGCGCCTTATCTACTCAGGCTTCCTTAAACAGAGATGTCATGCTACACATGGGTGTAAACTATGGAATTGTCACCTCTCGTTAACCCACAAACATTGAAGCTTATCTAGTAGCCAAGAGAAAAGAAAAAGTTTAACTCTAGAGGCTTGCAATATGCTTTGCGGAAAGTACACCACATGCGCCAGCACACCCCACTTTGCGTTCACAGATATGAATGTGTCTTTCCTGATTACCCAGAGATGAGACTACCGTGGCGTACACGCGTGTATAACATGGCATGTAAGCATAGGAATTCTTTTGTAGATATGATGCACACGTGAAACAGTGGTGCTTTACTGTTTGAGTTTGCGTCACTGTTTGAGTTTGCGTCGTTTGCTCATAAGGTCGACACCCATTTTTGTGTCCCACTTAAAAAAGAAAAACAGTCATTGGTCCCTTTTGCTACACCCCCTCCCACTTTATTCTCGCTGTATGTACTTCACAACAGTGCCAAGGAGTGCAGGTGAGTTCACCCTCGTGTTCTCAGCACAGCGGCCTTAAGCTTTTGTTATTCGACGATGTCCAACGCCACTATCTATTTTCGCAGTAAAGTGGATGAAGAAAGCAATGTCACCTGGACAGCTACTATAGTAAGCTTGTAAAATGATTCATCTTTAGTGCTTTTTTGTTCCAGTAACGCCTCTAGAATGCCCACATCGCGTACGTGGGCAGATGTAGATGTAGACGCAGACAAAATCAGCGGGTACAAACAAGCCCACAGCGGTGGATTGACTGAGGCAGGAGATTAGAAAAAAAAATGTTAAAGGGAAGATAGAATCACTCAACGTTGTTCAGAAAGTTAAAACGCATTAGGGAAGTTTCAATGTGTTAATATGATAGAAAAGAAGGGGGCAGAATAAAGGGAAATTGCCACACGACGTTGCCTGCTCCGTCCCGAATTATTGTGGCTCATACCTGATACTGCTTTAATGGGGCACAACCCCCTGCCTTTCGGCGCATGGTTTTTACTACATTTTTTTTCTGGTATCTCTAGAAGCAGTCAGTAGAAGCACAGTTGGCTCTTTGATAAAGCAGATACTTCCCCATAAACGTCAAAAGCTGACTACAATTACCTCAGTTCCCCTCGTTGTTATTGAAGCAATACCAGAGAAAAGAAAGAAAAGGCGGGAAGTAAAGCACGCGCGTAGGCTATTTGCGCCGACCGCCATTTCCAACGCGCAGCGGCAGCAAGAGCTCTAAGCGGCCCATTCTTCAAAGAAAGGCAAAATGGGTGAGTGACACGTTTCCCACATTGGATAGCAGATAGCTTTCCGAAACTCTTCGCTAAGATAGGCTGCGTACATCGGTGTTAAAAAGACAGGCTTTGTGTGCCATGGAGCAATGTTTTCAGACAGCTTGGGATGGGCGTACTCTATACCTCGATGTACACATATGAAGCGGAAGCCGCATTTGCGGCGCGATTTTCAGCGCTGCCGCGTCGAGCGACGCGGTCAAAATTGGCCGTCGCGCAACGGGTCGCGTGGTTGATGGCTCGGTTTTCGGAAATATAGAAAGGGTCGCTCGTCGACCGGAAGTCGCACGAGCGACAGCCAGTCGCAGGCAGCCCGTACAAGTTGGACATGAGTATGTCATGCTGGTTCACACAAAAGCGCGCATGCAAACAACTCGCGACGATTAGTGAAAGGCAATACAAAAGAAAACTAGGAGAATATGCATTAAATGTTAGTTTATACTGCTGAGCACTTCACTTTAAATTATTACTGCGTGGATCAACGTGGAGTTTTCGTGCAGAGTAGCTGGCGACACAGGGAGCCATCGACTGATATACCGCTCAAGCCGTCGCTTGCGCGGCGACTAGCGACGCGAATTTGGTCGCGCGCAGAATCGCGTACATGCGGTTTCGGCTTAAGCCGTGCATGGGTCCTGTACTGTAAGGCGTGCGTTTGATTATAAGTCAGCCAGCTCGGTAGCATAAATTACGCACTAATGTTTTGTAGCGGTATGCTGACTGATCGCCTAGCATTTTACGGGTTGGTCGCGCGACGATGAGCCTTGTTGGAAATGCTGCGAGCATCATGTAGATCATGCAGACTAAAATAGCAGAAAACGTACTCGATTGCAATACTCAATAGTATTGATAACAAAACACATTTGTACCGCGGCTCTGTATATGTATGATTCGCAGTGTATGCAATATGGCACGTTTCACTTGCTGTTTAATTTTACGACGTGCGTAACAGCGTTGCGCGATATCAATGTGTATATATTTTATAACCTGAAGCCATTTAGATGCGAATACACAAACATGTATTCTGTTGCAGCTGTTTCTAATGAGCTGCGGAGCTCTTGCTATGGGGTGTATATAGGAACCCGGTATGGCGTATACATACATCACTCTTGCTGATACAAGTTGAAATAATGAAGGGCGCATCCGAAATAAATTTTGAATGAGGGTGGCATAGCTCACCGCAAATACTTGAACTATCCCAACAGCATTAGGACCTAAAGGACGCGATGAATAACAGTTTTGTCGCGATTACGTTTAGATGGTGTCTTTTTGATAATGGATGCCGAATGATGGCAAGGCCATCGCGCTGGTTGATGAAAATCCGTATCATCGTACGCACTGTACGATTCTTCCCGGGTACGAGGCGGTAGAATGTGAGCATGAAGGTAATAGCATGTTTGGTGTTTCTTTTAAGAGAATCGTTTGCAAATGAAATGTGTTTCTGTAGAAGCAGGGGCAGCTTCATTGGAGGTAAAGGAACGGATTGCTGCGCGAAAGCTTACATGCCTTCGACGTAAATGAGGCTTTGTGCACAGCACCTGCCAGATCTTTGCGAGCAATATGTAATTCAGAAAACAAGGCAGTACCGAAAGCAGAAAAAACAAAAAAGAAAAGGTACTGCAGGTTAGAGAAACTTTCTGTTCCAGTAAACGGCACAAGCTCAATAAAATTACGGGAGATTGAAAAACTGAATGCACAAGAAAACAGAAAGTTTCTGGGAGGTTAGCTGCGACAAAATTTCAGTTTTTTTTCATCAAGACCTTCTTTACAGTGGTATGGCGTTTACAGTGGTACGGCGTGTAGCGATGCACTCGGATTCACGAATACGAGAGGAGTGCAAATGACACCTGTGGAGCGGTCGCGGTAATTCGCTGTCTTTCCCAGGCCGTCACTGTCACGAGTAAAACATTGTTGCGCTCTAGGTGGCTCATACTACCCAAGTAACGTGTTACAAAGATACCAATCAAAAAAGAAAAAAAATATGGAGGCACTGCACTTTCTCCTGTCTCTCCTTCTTTTCCGTCTGTCGGCATAGCACCTAACAACCCTTTTATTTTTTATGTATTCATCACATTATCCACAGCACGCTTGGGAAGAACAGCGCGAAGGTGGGGGCGGGGTGGGGAGGGGGGGTGGAGAACACAAAGTATCAATACATAACACAGGTGGAGCGACTACATGTAAAAAAAAGTTCAAGGCGCGTTAACACACACCAACCGGGCCAACAGTCACATGAGTGCCTGTAGTGATTGTGACAAAGCGCATGTGGGGCAATTACTGCGACCATCGTGTGACAGCTTATTTCACTGGCCTATGGTCCAGGAAACAAATGACATTCTAACGCTTAGGTTTTTGCACATTATTTTTCTTATTTACATGGACTAGCCCTAGTGAAGCGTAATCTCTTCCACATAAACGAAAAAAATTGAACGAATTGTGGCAAGCGTCGCAAGGCTGGGTCACAGCAGGGCTGGGTGAGTTCCAGTAAGGTTCAGTTTGCTATCGATTTGCTATTGCGAGGTATTGCCACGTTTTACAAGACAGGCCCAAGCGCAACTGGGCGTTTTCCAGATTTTATTGGCTATCGATTGGCTGCTGCGAGACTATTGCTAATGGATATTGCCAGGCTATTTTCGAAACTTAGTTTGGCAAGCAAACGCCCCCGCCTGGCGAACGCAGATTTATGTCTTTCCCTTTTCCACCCTGTTTACCCTCACTCTGACTTCCCTTTCCCACTCCTTGATTAATATTTGGGGTTTAACGTCCCAAAACCAGCTCTGATTATGAGAGACGCCGTAGTGGAGGGCTCCTGAAATTTCGACCACCTGGGCTTCTTTAATGTGCACTGACATCGCACAGCACACGGGCCTCAACATTTCGCCTCCATCGAAATGCACCCGCCGCAAGGCCGTTTCACATGACGCAGAAACACAGCGATTTTCCTTCGGCGACTAGAGCGATCGCGATTTTTTTCAAAAAAAATCGCTCTCGCTCTTGTCGCAACGGTCTGCGACGAGCGACCAAAAAGTTGGAATTTCGTCGCTCTGATCGCAGCGATCCGAACGATTTCCCGTCGAAATTGCGCCGAGCAGCAGCCCCCGCGCTGTTTCGCTGTCATGGCGGTGGAGTGTGTGTTTTATGATCGGAGCGATCGGGGTTTTTATTGAAGCAGTGGGTTGGTGTTTTAGCTTTCTTGTGTACTACGTCGACCTTTCGCTTCGACGTAGTACAACACACGAACGCATTTTGTTCCGTGCGCGGAGAAAGATTCCCGCTGGTTGATGTACTCGAGTTGAGACTCGACGCTATCGAATGTTTGCGACTTGCCTTGCATACACAATCGTTCTTTTTTTTTTCTCTCTCTTTCTTTTTGAGATCGCTTGTGATTGCCGCACAGCCAAGGTATTGCAGCACGTTCTTTGCGTGCACTCAAACGCGCATTGCGCGTTGTAAGTGCTATGAGCCTGCGATAATAATGATTGAGCACGACGTGGTCGCGAGGCATCCGATGGCGGGCTGCTTTTTTGTGCGCCAATTCGGCGAATGCTCTTGCTTTTCTTCCGCATCGAAATGAGGCCGCCGTGGCCGGAAATCGAACTCACATTCTAGCGGCGCGATATCGGGAGCGCGACACACGAACTTACAATTAAAGTGCTTTGTCAAGAAGCCGAGACCTTTGTATGTCGCCGGAACTTTGAACTGTTAATGCATGCAGTTTTCATGGATACGGGGCGCGCTAATTAACCAGAAATACTTCGCCTTACACCGATGCCGTAAATCGGGCACGTCATTGTTGGACTGACTATGCGACCAGTAACTAAATTTAGATAATTTTTGGTGTATTAATGTGTGCTTTTATAACGTACCATATCAGGAATGCTAGCAGCGTCGTTGATTTACTTTCAAAGCGTTGATGCGCAACCAGGCGCGTAGCCAGGATTTTTTTTCGGGGGGGGCTTGAAGAGTCAGTGTATACGGCCGTTCAAGCGCGTAGCTTTTTTTTTTTTTTTTTTTTAGAGGCCCAGCTCCTTAAGGCGTGCGTCGTGCGTCCCCGCTGTATGTAGTAGGTAGCCACCGGCGCGTGCCTGCCGGGAGACACGCACGCGCTCGTGCCTCTCTGTCTTGTGAGAGAGAGACAGAGAGAGAGAGAGAGCGAAAGGCGCGCGTTGATGAACGCTCTACCAGCTCGCAAAAAAGGAGAACGCGCCCTCACCCGCGAGTGACAACGTTGGCGCAGGCAGCGTCTCCTAGCAAGTTTCTTGATTGAGAAAAATACCGACTGCTCGCGTTGGAGAAGCGTTCACCGGCAACCCATATATATATATATATATATATATAGGCACTGGAACTTGACTTGGAATGAAGTGCCGGTGGGAGATTTCACTTGTGCATAGTTGAACCATAATGGTTCGTAGCGTGCGCGTTAACTAAATTAATCCGGAACTCGGCACGATCTACGATGAACATCCCGAGCTTCGCCCACTCATCATCATTCACTCCGTGGATATGCTGTAATTTTTTAATTTTTTTTTTGGGGGGGGGGCGGCGGGTAGGAGGGGCTTGAAGATTGCATACGACCATTGGGTGGTCTTGGAGGACCTGTCAGGTCGCTCTTATGATTTTGGCATTGTTTACTGCCGTTCTGTGATGTCAGGTCAGGTGTGTAGGTGAAAACTGGAAGCAAGTGGAACTCCGCGCAGAGAAAATTGGCGTGCATGGTGCTCACACAGACTCCTTGTGCAGGCAGAGGCATTACATTGCTCGACTATATTTCCATGTGGTTGCTTACTGCAGGGCAACGTGTGGATTATGATGAGCTCTATGTTAACCACAAGGAAACACCATAGAGTGAAAGACCATATTTTTTAATGCTTTGTTTTTATTGAAACGCAGTAAATCATATAACAAATACTTCGCACATACAAACATTTTGGGTCCGTACGTCAGCATTGATTATAAGTCCAGTCGAGGCCATTCAGCACAGTTAGGATCAAAACTCTGCATGCACCACATGTAGCACAGGTTTCTTCTTGAAGGACGCTGCGACACTTTTTTAACATTGTCTGAAAACGGCGAGCATCAAAAGGTGCTCCAAGGAGCACTGACTCCGTCGCTTGATTTAGAACTAACAATGGTGATCTCGCGAACGCGGAAGTACCTGAAGCAATAATTTATGTTGCTTTTGAGTTCAACATATACAGAAAACATATGTATGTTTCCGTCAGAACAACAAAGGGTTAGACGACGTAAAAGTCTTGACTTAAAAGTCTGTACCACGTCTCTCCTTTGAGTAGCTGAGGCGTTTCCTTTGTGGAAACGGGTTGGTACAACGCAGCAGCGTCGCTCTGCGCTTTTCATAATTCGCCACTGGGCCAGAAACAAGAACCCCAACCGCGTATAGTTCACAGGGACTGATGAAATGCTAACAGTTTTCATAAACACTAACATGGGAGTGATGGAGTACTAACGTATAAAAGGAGGCACTTGCATTTATGGCACAGTATCCAAAACGTGGAATCTAAAATAAGGAAGCCAACAGAATATGTAACAACACAATGAAACGAGGTTAGCGGCTTTTACAGTTTCAGCGGTTTCAATAACTTATTATTGTTTCGGACAATGCAATGCAGTACAAGAAATAACAAACATACAAGGGTCACATAGCACTGCACCAGGATCCTTGATTAATCGTTACACAAAAGGCGGAATACAGAGGAGTAAAATAATCAGGAAACCGGACACACGTAAAAAAGCGAATGATAATATACGCAGACGTAGCAAAATACATGGCTACAAGTGAGCAAATAATGTTATCCAAATTTCAATGCAATAAGTAAGCGAATAACTTCTTAGCTGGAGTTAAGATAAGTATGAAGTGGAAGACAATTTTTTGGCATATGCTAGACTATTCCAAAGTGCTGCTGCACAAAAGGAGGATAACATTTTACCGTAATTAGTATGATATATGGGTAACAGAAGGTTTTGTCGGGCTGAAACCTTGTGCTAATAGGATTAAGAAGTAGATCAGAACCGGTGAAGTCGTAACCAACTTGTTTAGTTACTAATTTGAGAAATAACAGCGCTACACGATAGTTAAAAACATCTCCAACTTAAGGAATGTGGTTTTTCTTTAGCTCTCAGGAGGTGTTGGAAGAAAAATGGCCTATGAATATGAGCGATGGGAAGAAATCTGACAGTAGGTTTTAAAGCATTTACAGAGCCGCATGCAATCCTTAGAGAAAAGCTAGAGAACAAACCCCAAACGGCGGGGAAGCTTCGCGAAACGGTCGATGACATCAGAATGATTTATGTTTATATCCCTGTGACAGTAGAGGAGGGCTAGGCCAACCAGCCGCTCCTCGGACATTGTTGAGCGCAAGTAGGTTTTTAGTCTTCTCAAACTGGAGAACGATCTTTCTGCTGTGGCGGTGGTTAGAGGGAGTGTTACCAATATTTGCAGCAACTTATAAATATTGGGGTAAAATGTGCTGTCACAGTGAGGAAGGGCGTCGAGCCCAGTGCTAGGACGCAAGCTTGGTCCTGTTGACTCCCACTTAGTCCACCAGAGCCTAAATTCACCGAGAGCAGCAATTTCATCCACATCGTTAGAGAACGCAAGAATTAGTTCCTTCGCTTGCCTTAGGCGGGCATCATGTGATGGAGGAACTGCTGCGGGAATCAATGCACCGAAACTTTCTATCAACCGCCTGTGATTCTCAAATCGCTGCTTTAGCTGAGAAAGTATAAAATCGATGAAAGGTATATACACGGATCTGCGGAAATATTCCTCTGCACTTTCTGCGTGATCATTTCCGCGATGTTGTTGGAGGCTCCTAATCCTTGGCTTTGCTATTTCAACGTTGTGGCGCTCTCCACACTCTTGAGCCTTGGAGAATACTTCCCCAAAGCACGCCTCGGCGTTTGTTCGGTATTGCTCAATTGTGCGTTGCACAACATCTATGTGACCAATCGCCGTACACATGTCCGAATTTTTTGCCTGAAGTTGTCTCGATAAAGGCAGGGTCACTGCCAGGACGTGCTCTGCGACATGGAGGCCCACAATGAAGGATGGTGATAGCAGGGCAGATATCATATTGTTCGCCTGGGCTGCATTCTCGGAACTCCCATTTAATTCAATTTCAACCAGCGCCGCAATGACACAGTCAAAAAGAGAAACAAAAGAAAGAAGCGCGTCATGCTTTTCCACCCAACGAGTCTCACACAAGCCGAGAAGTCGCTTGCGCCTTGACTCGGATCGCACGTCAGCGATCTTTGCACGCAGCACGTTTGATCGGCTTGCCGATTTGCGAAAGAATTTCGCAGTCTCCTTGACTGTTCCGAAGCAGTGCCTAATATCAGCTACAGAACAAGCAGCACAAAGCACTAAGTTTAAACAGTGGCTGGCACAGTGCGTATACAAAGCAGTTGGGTATTTCTCGCGAATCGCTGCTTGCACGCCATTTGCTTTTCCAGCCATCGCACTTGCGCCATCATACCCTTGCCCTCGAAGGTTCTCCATATCAATCCCAACGTTCACTAAAAACTTCACAATCTCCCGTGCGATATTCCGGCCACTTTGGTCATCTACAGGAACAAAACCCAAAAAAACTTCGTCAACCTGGTTGCTTCCCTTGTCCAAGTAGCGAGCACATATGGTGAGCTGTTCAATGCCAGCAACATCTGTGGTCTCATCCGCGAGAACAGAAAAACAGACCGCGTTGTTAATTTTTGACACGAGATTCTCTCGAATGAGGGTGCCGCAGATTTCAACAATCTCATTTTGAACTGTAGGACTTAGATATGACGCATTGCCGGAGCAGTTCTGTATATGTTCTTTAAGGTAGCTGTCTCCGCAACTACTCCGCATGCGTAGTAGTGCTCTGAAGTTGCCTTCATTCTCTGTTGGAGCACTGTCGAGATCTAGTGGCCCGCTGTCATTATGACCACGAAGAGACAGCCCTTGTCTTCCGCAAAATATTATTGTGTCGACTATAGGGGCCAGTCTCTTTCTGTTTTCTTTTATCTGGAGCTTTCTGCTGCTATCAAGCTGTTCAACTACAGTAAGCGCACCACTCGAGAAGGCCTTTATAAAATGATCAGCCGCCGATTGGCTTTCCCGATGGTACACCGTGTTCTGATGTGAATCGAAAAGTTCCAGTGCGTGCTTCCAGTCTCGGCAAGCTCTAGACACGAGTGCGCCGGTGGACGCATGACGCCCTTTGCCAACTTCAGGGCGGCAAAAGAGTGCACAAACGCGGCAGAATGAGCCCTCACACAGCGCGGAATAACTCAGCCATGGGTATTTGTCAAGCCACGCCAGCTGAAATTTCCGCTTCTGCTTTAAGTCCTTGACGCACTTGAACTCATAGCTTCTACCAGGTCGCCAGGGGGACGTGAGGAGCTGGTGCTTTAGGACATTGTCAATTTGGTTGACATTTTGGTACAGGCCAATGTCGAGTCTGCTGCACTCTGTCCCTTGGTGTTCTGAAAGAGTTCCATTATTTAGGCGAAGACCTTATATGTATTATGCGGAGTTGCGGACGTTACCGTAAAGAAAAAATGAAGAACAATGTTGCGGAAAACTATATATGGTACAAGAAATGCGGTACAGAAAATACAAAACCTGTTAAACATTAATGCCCTGAAAACTTCCCTCACCACTGCCACGGCTGAGAACACAAGGTGCCCGACCAGGTGGTGGAAGTCAGGGGTGGCTGGAAGCGCTCAATCAACAAGCTGGCTCATTGCCGCATTGGATAGGCAGGCTGGGATACGCGGCTATGAGCCATGTCAATCTTTACAGCCTGTGCGAAATTACCCACTTGACATTCGATAACCAAAGCCACTGGCTTTCACCTTTACGTCTCTTAAGTGATAGTCCTAGGATTTTTTTTTCTTTTTTAAGTGTCCCACTCTTCTTTCATAAGAATCAACATAACAGTTACCCTGAGAAGGTCCTTGGTCTTCCTGAAGGCGAATATCATCCTGTGCTTGTTTGGGGCTGACATTCCCGGTGGGTCTAGGACGCGTTCTTGCATAAGTAGATCATTAAATCATTGCAAAATTCACCACTGTGTGTCACATTTAAATGTAAAATTAGCGAAAATATAATAGATTAACGCAAAGACGACTTTATAGCATGGTATGAACAATTGAAAAGCAATACATATCTTATTTTTGAAGGAGCATTGGGGCTCATCAAAGGGCCCATGGTCTGTAGTATGTTCTAACTTCGACATTCATTTGTCCCGGCCGACTGAGCGCGAATACAATACAATCTCGTGGAGACAATACTTTCCCAGGTGGCAAAGAAAAAGAGCTGATAAAAAATCTACCAGAGACGCATTCGTTTCCTCACCGTTACTACACAGGTCCCTCACTTGCGCACACTAATGGCGCAATGATAATTTTAATATAACTTGTAACGATGCCGCGATGCTGCGTAAAACTTCCGCAATACCAGACTGTCGCTAAGGCGCCTTTTGTGAGTCCATTTATGCATTGATGTCTACGCCATCCTGATAAACTGTGGAAAACCCTCCTGAACATTGTATCATTTTATGTATTTAGTATTTACGGTTTTCTCACCAGCACTTATATATTTACTACACTATGGGAGCTTATTCTAACAACCAATCAAAATAAATCAGTACGTCTGCATGAAAAGCGAAGACTCGTCTAGGATTTGATTCCAAGTATATAGCCTCAGTACATCTCGGGTTAGATACAGCTACACAGCTGTATCAGTCCTGTGTACTATTAACACCTTTTTCGAAATACTTATTTCGTTACAGTTAAATGCATTCGTCCTGAATAACATCATACTACGGCCCCAGCGATATAGCTTTGCCTCTGGCAAATCTGTAAGCACCGCCATCGACCTTTCCGCAAACAATTATCGGCGCATTTTAAAAGCTGGGCAACGAAGTCGATATTTTTTGAGACACTATGAAAGCCTTCGGTATGGTTTACCACATCAAGATCAAAGTAAATTTAAAATCCTAAGACATTGCCTGAAACGCGCAGGAACTTTTTTTTAGTTATCTTGTGTCATGCAGTCCGCCATTTGACCATTTGCAAAAATTGACTTTCCTGCAAAAGTTGGCTTTCCCGAAAGCATATCTCCGAACCAAGACTTCTCGTCCACAGATTGCCTTCCTGCTCTAAGCGTGTGAACTTGGTCCCGCTATTCATCCCGTTCAACGGCCGTCCCCGCCTTTCCTTTCTTTCGCTTCTGCCCCTCTCTGTTAATCGCTGAACTCGCTGCGAGACGGCTCGCCCCCCGCAAAATTTTGAGAAGCTTTCGTGGTGCTCGTTCACGTCGGATGGAGTGTGCAGGTGTGAACGCGCTTAGAGCACAAAAGCATTCTCAAGAAGGCGAGAGCTTTTGGTTGTAATTCGGAATCTGCCGAAAGTAAACTATGTAATGTCAGGATGATTGCTATTAGTCGCACGAATATCGAGTCACATTATGTCTCCCACGACACCTCGCGTTCATTCCATGAGGTTAAAATGTCAAAAAAGATGTCAACTTTGCGAAAGAGTACAGAGGGTGAGTTGACACCCAAGGGTCAATTTAGACTGGCATCTACATTGGAAACAGCAAATCAACAGTGTTCATAAAAAACTTGACTATAGTTCTTGCATCTTTGCTGGCGCTAGGGGCAATATGTTTACCGTGACTTACCTCAGGCCTCGTACTCTTTTTTTTTTTTAATTTCGTTGACACTAAGGTTACTCTAGCAGAATAGTGCACATAATATTTTTTACTGCCTTACTGTGGTCACAAAAACGAGCTCTATGAACGTATTTTTATCCGTCGTACAAGTAATCATACGATTTCGTTTGCAACTGCAGGCAACTAGACGTACACCTGCTTAAAACACAAGATAGTGCACACATATTTCTCCTTTCCTAATACCATATCTACATTCCCCGCGTCTGCGCCCCAGGCAACCAAATAATGGCAGTATAAATCCCCCCCTCCCCAATTGTAGCGACGTATATGATGAACGATCGCTCGTGTATTTCGATGATATAACCCGGAATGATATGCGCATTGAAACAAAAGTTGCAGGAAACATTCATCATCCATGAAGACGCTTTTTTTTTTATTTACAGTAGAGCACCTCGATCAACTTATTCAAGTGCTTGCTTGCAAATGCACCGTTCTCTGCCTCACTTGCTTTTATTCAACTGTACAATATTAAGAGGCCAGCGGCGGACTGTCAATGCTCTTTTGGAAGTTGATCTGATACAAGCTAAAAATGGTATCAATTCAAATAGTTTCGTATTCATTTTCTTTGCGCATTATACAATAAACCATTGACTGAGTCTGATTGATCATCTCGGCGACAGTAGCGGCTTCGGCTATTATGGCTAACAAGCGCAACTTGCTACTCAAGAAATGAAATTAACGATAAATTTCCTGGCAATAACCATGAACTACGCAAACATTTAAAAGGCATTATTTAAACATTTTCAGATAATTCAGATATCATCCATACAGGCCAACTTAGCGCCATTGCAAGGTGACTATATCGATTACATCAGTTAACATGCAACGATGCAAGTTGAAAGACATGACTTACCACTCGAGGTCTCGCTCATATGTTGGCGTTTCGAAGATGAGCTTGCCCAGAAGTCGGAGAGTCGCTTCTGCCCTTGGGACATATTTTCGTGAAAGCGACGATCCGCAGATGACCATCGGGTCTTCAAAGAGTGTCGCGACCTCCGTCTGCTCGTAGCGGGGCTGGTGACCGTGTAGCAGTGGTCGTGGTTGTCGTAAGGAACGCTGACGGTGAGGATAAAGCCGAGAACGCGCTCGGCGAACCACAGCACAGCTTTTTTTTCGACTCGCCATTGCCCGTTTTTAAGTTGTGGATAACACTGCCAAACAATGCTGTCCAATCGCGAGGTTCGTAGAAAGTTCCTCTCACTGCAGCACAGCCTCCTGAAGGGGACATGCCGGGCGCGCTCGTTGTGAGCATATCGAAGGGATCAACAAAGATGACGAAGAAGAAACTACATTAGGCCATCCATGAGGCTTCAAAGAAACAACTATCCAACCCATTAGGGACACTGCTCAAAATGACACAGCGGAGATACTGTAGATATGTTCCCTGCGGGAGCGCAGAAACCGCACGAAGTACGGCGTCGCTGGCCCCCCAGCTGCAACAGGAAAAAGAGAAAGAAGCCCGGCTGCTGCATACAACGCATACCATGAGTGTTCCCAGTCGCAGCCGTGGAAGAAAAGTCGTGTGATACAAGGAACAGCGGCATACTTTGCTTTGAAGTTCGTTCGCTAGCTTGATAGCTTTCGCCCGCAAACGACCTTCCTCCAGCAAACTGCACACGTAGACGGATACGCAGGCTGACCGCTTCCTTTTGTCACATAGGACAAAAGTACTGCATTGCATGAGTGGTACTACATTGCGAAGGTGTGTCTGACGCCGTCGTTGTGCTGCTGGGGGTGAAGATCGCCGGCTCCCCTCCAGGCCGTTTTGTGTTCCCCACTGCCGCCGAGCACCCACTGGTTTCTCTCACGGGGAGTGATTTAGTCACACCTGGCACTCGTTGCCGCCAGTGATCTCCAGTCTCGTTAAAGTGGCCTCTCCTTTCCACTCTCTTCGTTCACTCCCCTTTTCCTGTGACTGCTTCGGCTAAGGCTCCTCCTTGTGCTTTGAACTTTCTTTCTCCTTCCTGTTCTTTCTTACCCCCTTCCCTTTGAGTGTACCGGTTGCGGTGTCCTCTCCGGAGAGACAGTTACCGTGCACCCTCCTCCACCATTCTATCTTTCCGTGCCATCAAGAATATATCATCTCCTAAGGTCTCCTCAGTCGAGAGACACTTACCGCGTGAAGTCCAAACCGAATTTCCTTTCCGAAGAATCTACGTCTTTAAGGCCCTTATCATAAAACCGATCAATGACATGCGTCTTTCCTTTGCCGCCGTTGCTTTACTGCAGAAAAAGACGTGACTTTCCCTGCTATAGCGTGGCGAGTTAATCACCTTTGCTCCGTTGAACAAGCCGCGTTCTTCCTTCTTTCAAGCCCCTAGACGTCAGGCGGTCGTTGAGAGGTGAATTCCCGTAGCCACACGTTCCAAGGATATGCGCCTTTGTTCATCGTGACGAGTCAGCATAGCCAGCCCGGCGCCGGCTCGAAAAATTTCGGGGGGGGGGGGCTTCAGCCCGGTCAGCCCATGCCTGCCTACGCCACTGTGCGCAACAAGTATTATTAATAGCAGCTTTTTCTTCTTTTCTTATCTCGTGGACAACATTTTTTCCTTCACATATATCTATACGCATATATTTATAGGATTTGTATATTTCCTGCAGCGGTTCTCACTTTATATAGTTATAATTAATTGTAAAACCTTCATGGCATGTAACAACACTTCAAAGAAGATTACTTGTGCACGTAAATGCTTGCAGTGTACTTGTTTTGTCTTGTTTATGATGTTCATTATAGCACATCACTTAAAAAGAAACAAAAAAAAAAGAAAAGCGGGCAAGCAGCCTGCAAAGTTCTTATACAGTTCTTATATAGAAGAAAATGTGAAAGATCACAGCTAATCAAAATCATGCAGGGAAGTTGCCTTGTTGCATCCTTTTTCTGTAGGTTATAGTTTCCTCTTGAGTATGGACCAGTGTTGCACTTCAGTAGCCATTCAGGTGTGAACGTGCATATTTACATGTGAAGCCATGCCAAACTAAACAGAAACAGCTTGCCGACATATTTGAGAATGGTTTCATTATTACATAAATCCTGCTTTTACAAGTGCATAAGTTTATAGAATTATGCATTTTTAGAACATTTCTGATGAAATTGAAGCACCGTGTAAATTTGTCATGGCATTATAAAACTCATTTCTGCAAATGAAGTGTGTACATTTGCACATTATGTAGTTTAATTCTATGTAATACGTACTGCAAACAAATAAAGGTCCAACCAGGAAAGAAATTGTGAGAACAACACATGTACATGTATCTCTCTATTAAAATTCATAAAGGAAAAGCAAGTGTGCATTAATGCGTAAACATGACCCAACTAAAGTATGGGACAATGCACTAGGGATGCATGGCAGAAATGGTGTGTCTTGGCAGTGCATGCTGTTTTGCAGCCATGCCTGGGAAAAAAATATACATCTTAAACAAGTGTGTTAAAAAATATGTGCACTAAATGTGCATGTTAGTCGAGGGACTCTTTAAGAGTTGCATCTTTATGGAAGTCATTCCAAGGCCTAATTACCAGCCTATTAAAGTATAGGAAAAGATTGCAATATTTATAACATTTGAATGCAAATATTATGTCACACAGAAGGGTTTTGCACTGCTTGTTCTTATGGAGCTGCAAACAACAGTTTAGCAGTGATGCCTCAACTGTCACATTTGTCTTTCACAAGACTGTTGGCCTAGTTGATATAAAACAAGAAGAGAACAACAGGAAGAGTGGCACTTCCAGCTACTTTATTCAAGGCGCTAACCCAAGAATGTATACAAACAGCAAGCATGCACGGTCCCTTTCCAACGTCATACCATCCAGCAATCAAGCAATCTCGTCTCTGGTGCATATAACATAACTGATGTATAGCTGGTAACCGACAATTTGTACAGGCAACAAAACATACAATGATTCTTTTTACAACTTGCCATTTTTATATATTGTTTTAATCTGTCACTTGCCATGGTGGCTGTGCCAGTTTGCAAAAACAGAAAGTAAGCTAACGCTATATTAAGGCGAAAACCTTATATTACTACGTTTCAAGGCTGTGTTGCACAGTACAAAAACCAGAGTGTAGGCGAGCATCGAATAGGTGGAGTGCATCTCTCACTTCACTGTAAAGTTGATTAAGTATATCTTGCTCATGCGGTCAGCTTTGTTGCCTTCGTATTACAACAAAGTTGACCGTGTCTTGCTGTGAAATCTCCTGCCACATCCTTGTAGGTGAAGATGCACAAGGCTCTAGTTGCAAGCGAGGAAGACCGAGAAGGCACAGCGCTGCAGAAGAACCTTAAGCAACTCAAAATGCCATTTCTCACCACTGCTGCTGTAACAAAGCAGCTATGTGTGAAACTGCAGCAGCAGCAGCCCAAGAAGCAGATCAATGGAACTTGGCATTTGCCTTTTACATTCGCTTGGAAGTCTCTAAGCACCTGGTATAACAACACAGCATAAACCGGTATGGGCTTGTTACAATGCTCAAAATTGGTGACAATGGTGCCTGAAGCAGGTGTCCGAAACTGCTATCACTCATAATGAGAAAAAGTCCATACCCCCATCTCACCTGAAGGAAAACTAGCAATCTTTCAGTAATGTTTATCTCCCTCTCTGCACGCCTGTGCACATTTGAACCCAGCCCAACAGGAGTAGTAGCACCCACCCCAGACTCTGGGCCTTATAAGTTGTCAGTCGTCGGCTATGGTTCCATCGACAAAGACGAGGAGAATCGGAGGGCGGGGGAGAAAATACAGAAGAGCAAGGAGATGACGACGGCAAGGAAGGAGAGGATGCAGATGACAAATGAGAAGTAAAGGAATTTGAAAAAGAAGACAGTGTAAGAGGAAGAACAAGAGGGGTGAGGAGAAGCAGGAATGGAAGAAGACCTAAAGAGAATAATAAGAGCACATGCAGGAAAGCTTACACTGTCACTGTGCTGTGTTCTTTGCAAAGGCCTGAGAGTCTTCTTACAATGCTGCCCTAACTTGTCCCAGTGGCCCATTAAAGAAATTCTGCTGACATTGTGCAGTGGAGCTTTCGTCTGAAAATGCGCACCTATCAGGTTCATGATACTCACCATTGACGATTACTTCTCTATGCAAATTACTTCAGGCAGTAAACCTTTGCCAGGACAAAGAAATGGAAAAGACATCAAGAGAGTGCTGGCGATTGCTTACCCACAGAGGTTGTCATGCAACGTCAAAAAAGAAGCATCAGAATTCAATCTGATGTTGTTTTTATGCCCCTAACAAGCTCTCAAAGGTGTGTTTTCTAGACAAAGTGGCTGAAGTGTGCAAGATGCACAGGAACAAGTTCAGTACTTGCCAGTCGCACAGAGCAGCTTGGTTGCAGCAGACAAGAAAACCTGGCATCCTACGAGCAAAGTGACAATGTAGGTGGAGAAATGGTATGTCCTCGAGGCATGGAGAAGGCAGAGTTTGAGGAGAGGAATCTGCTAGGCTGTGGCAGCGCGTGCCATGGCTCATTCATGAAACGGTTTGGCAAGGTGGAAATTGAATTTTCTTTGCATCACGACAGATGAAACTTCTGGCAAGTGGTCATCTTTTACATGTCATCCTATGGGTGCAATGCATAAAAACTGCGATACCGTCTCATATATTGCAAATATTCTCAGTTTTCTATCTGCAGCATCAAAAAGTAAACTCTGTGGGCATTTTGGCTGTAGTTTGTAATAAATATGTGCCATACAGCACTTGTAATGAGCTGTATGTAGTGACTCCAATGCAGGTGACACCTGCCGCTGTAAGTCCCTCGTTCGCATGTTGTGAAACAGGTATGGGCAAATGGCCTTGGGAAGAAAATGCGTGCAGGATGCTGCATAGTCTTTGTGATCTGCTGACTTTACAACTCTCACGGGCTTCTCAGACTTTTAAGTGCACTTTTTGTGTTGCAACAAAGGCTTGCGCTCTCTGGGATTTCCACCAGTGCCATTTTAGGATGGGACAGAAAATGTGTTGTGCCAAACTACAATAGCAGCGCATCCAGCAAAGTGAAGCCGATTACTTTCGACGTTCCCAGTGGCTCGATGAAAGTGGAGGCATGGGCTTGTACAATACCAAGGAAAGGTCGAGAGCTCATGCCCCATAACTACGTTTGCTAGAAGCATTTCTCAAACAGTGAAATGGAGACGCAATGAAGGTGATCTTGGTGGTGACATCTCTCTTGACAAACCCAAGCGGCCTGTTTTGTTACTAGGTGCCGTGCCGTCACTATTTTTGCACTGTCTCAGCTACCTGTCTCCTGTTCTCAAAAAAAAGAGAAAAGAAATGAGCCAATTGGACCTGGCGTGAAGTGCATTAACCACCAAAGACAGACTTTGGTGGTTAATGACACAAATATGCTTGCTGCTTGCCACTTTGAGGAAAATGAGATGGTGCATCCTCTCGCCTCCCTTTGCTGTAAGTCCAATGCCTTGAACAATAAGCAAAACGGCATATGTGTGGTGGAAAGACAAGGAACGACACTGTACCAATAGTTCTGGTAATGACCAAACCAGTCGAACCAGAGTTATTGAATAAATAAGTTTTGCATTCCAAAAAACATACTGTGCAGATAATTAGGTAATTGCCATGCAGGCAACACCTTTTTTCGTTTATATAACAATAATTTGCGGCCACCAAAGTCACACAAGAAGCACATCAATTATAATGAATCGGCACTGGCTAGCCTTGACAGGTTGAACGGGCAAGCTTCTGCAGAAAGCCGACTCGCACAAACAGAGCCTGTGTTGGCACCATGCCCTACAGCGTGATTTCACTGAGCTTCACTGAGCCACCCAAACAAGTACTGTTTCGCCGTCTGAAGAAATGCTCTGTGCGTCGAGGCCAATACAGCAGTTTTCTCTATAGCGGTGACCATTCACACAAATGCTTCTCAATTCCAACAAGCGCATTTGATTGAGGAAATGCTATGGCAAGAAAACATTCTAAACTTCGAGGGACTCCCGAGATGGAACAGGATGGAGAGCAGTTTCTGAACCATTAGACAATGAATGCATGTCACAGAAACACAGTGTGCCCTGTTAATATTTCTGCTCGTCGACAGAATCCTTTTATTGCAGTAAAACCACGTATCTCCAAATACAGTCTGTTTGGAAATAGTACTTAGGCCCTTATGGCTGTTTTTTGTTTTGCAAACAATTCTGTTCTAGCAGAAAAGAGGCATAGCAGGGAAACAGTCTACTACAGCTCTAAGTGCATGACTACGCTACTAACTTGTTATAAGACTATACATCAAAAATACCTTTTTGCTTCTTTGGTCAGACTCGCAGTAACCTACTACGATTAGGAAACTAAACGACATCCGTATCTTCACAATGTAGTGACGCAACATGCAGGCTTCAACACAGGTGACTGCAGCTCCTTATAAATTTGTGATGCTAGTTGTTACACATCCACACCACGGATTCCACGACGGACGATCCGTGATATCGATGTTCACAAAACAAACTATTCCACATCATGCAAGCACACACGCGCACGCACACGCGCACGCACACACACACAGAGGCGTCATTTCTCGCGGCTTTCAAGATGCGAGTTTTCGGTTAGATGCGTGTTGCGCGTTCGGTCACAACACAAACTAACCGCATTCCGTGCACAGACACACACATATACATCATTTCCAGATCCATAAATGTGGGCTTTGGTTAGATGCCGGCGTCGTCCGGTTCGGAGGCACTACAGTGTAGTAGGCACTTGCGAGCAAGATACACGAACCATTCGTTGACAACTTGATGCTGAACACGGAGGATCATGCTTCGCGCACACGACGACTTCGAAGAATACGCGGACCCTTCGTACGCGGCTACATCCATGGCGCAAAGTTTTTCTTCACGACGCGAAGCAGCCGAAGCAGCTGCTGTGCCGCTGCGCTGCTACCACCGCTATTTTCACGTCTTTACTGATATGCGGGAGCCGCTGTTGCGCACACCAAAATAATTTAGCCACTTGCAGCCGTTTTTAAATTACAATACATGCATGCTCTTCAATCCTGTAAAACAAAAGTTAATAATATTATAACGCAGGATTATTTAAACACATTTGAAGATAGCCGGTCGCTCCTGTCGCGGGAAAAACAGTCGCTGCAATCGCAAGCCATCTGAAACGAAACCGCCATTAGCGACGGGAGCGAACAGAGCGATTGGAACGATTTTCGTCGCTGCAATCGCGGCATGTGAAACAGCCTGCAGTCGGGATTCGATCCCGCGACCTTCGGATCAGCAGCTGAGTGCCATAACCACTAGACCACCGTGTCGGGGCTTTCCCACTCCTTGCAATGCTGTACTGTGCATGACTATACGAGGTGCTTGGCACACACCCACTTTCTGTGCTGCATGTCCCTGTACCATCATCCATTCCCTCCTCCTCTAGCTCACTTCTCTTCCACCTCCTTGCTATATTATACTGTACTGTTGTGCTGAGAGCTGCTTGGCACATGCCTGTTTTGGGTGATGATGATGATGATTGTGGTTCGGTTAAGAAATGACGCTAATTTCTGCAGCCCATGTAGGTAGCACGGCTAAGCGACCGTGGGGGAAAGGGACTGAAAGAGATAGAGAGGAGAGGAAGGCCGTAGTGGAGGGCTCCGGAAATTTAGACCACCTGGGGTTCTTTAACGTGCACTTGCATACCCGTTTGTTCGGCGTTTACCATCTTCCTCACCATCATTTCCATTTCCCACCTCCATTCTACACTATAATGTGCATGGCTACGTTACGACACGAGTGCTTGGCACACCCGGCTTCTGTGGCGCATACTCGCTTTCCTGAGATGCGAGTTGCCACGAACAAATTACTTACGAAGAGTTCGTTGTACAACCTATGAAAAGTTCGTGGAGCTACTACCCAACCATATCACCTTTTAATCTGTTTTGTATAATATTGGTGTTTTTCTTTTTCTTTGTTTGCACCAGCATTTGTACCGTCACGTGATTATTGGCATTGTTGAGCACTTTCAATTTTTTTTTAATTTCAACTTATTCAGACAATCAGTTGTCTGGGATGAGGGGGCTAAAGGCAGATGCAACTGCCTGACAAAGGCCTCCTCTACCCATACATTGCTCAGGGGTGGAAAGCCGTGGTACATGCGCAAATACAGGTAACGAGAAAAGGTCAAAACACAATGAGTAAAATAGTTACTTTCGGTACACACTAATAATAATGCGTGACATGGAAATGTTTATACGAGCGCTGATGATGATCAATGTTACAAAACAGCATAAAACAACACAACAGGGGAAAAAAATCAAGAGACGGCAAATGCACATATAAAGGGAAGATTAGGAGCTGTACAAAAGGTAATCTTTAACTTTTTCCGGAGGATGTATGTCGAATAGTTATCTTTAATCATATTGGCGATTTCTTGATTATTATTTAGAAAATGTGGCATTACGTAGGCGAGTGTCTGAGTACCATATTTAGTTCGGAACATAGACGTTCTGAGTCGATTTTGCCTTAGATGATATTGTGAATGGTCAGATAACGATGATGAGGACAGGATTTGAGGGTCATGCAAAATTTGCCTATGTGTATGTATAGCAAGTCTTAGTTCGAATAATTGATCTATCCTGAGTATATCAAGCTTAGAACGTAGCTTAGAACTTAGACGTAGCCATAGCACATTTATCTTCTTGTACAGTGTCAGCATTTATCTTTTCTTTTGTTGTTGCTGTCTGTAGTAAAACATTTACCGACTCCTGCTTGTCTCGATACCTAGACAGCAGTATTTGTATATAACAAAGTATAACAGTGGGCCTGAAAATTAATATGCAGAAAACTAAAGTAATGTTCAATAGCCTTTGGCGAGCACAGCGATTTCAGATAGCTGGCGAGGCATTGGACGTAGTAAGTCAATATGTCTACTTAGGCCAGGTAGTGACCCCTGATCCGAATCATGAGGCTGAGGTAATTAGGAGGATTCTAATGGGGTGGAGTGCATTCGGCAAGCTATGTCAGATAATGAATGGTAGGTTACCATTGTCCCTGAGAGGAAACTGTATAACAGCTACATCCTACCGGCACTCACCTACGGGGCAGAAACTTGGAGGCTAACTAATAAGGTTCAGCTTAGACTGAAGACGATGCAGCGAACAATGGAACGGAAAATGGTAGGTGTAACCTTAAGCGACAAGAAGAGAGCGGATTGGTTTAGGGGAGAAACGCGTGTTAAGGACCTCTTGATGGAAATTAAGCAGAAGAAATGGGCGTGGGCGGGACGTTTAATTCGAAGACGAGACAACCGTTGGTCATTAAGGGTAACATAGTGGATTCCTAGAGGGGGCAAGCGTGGCACGGGGCGGCAGAAAGTTAGGTGGGCAGGTGAGATCAGGAAGTTTTCGGGCATAAATTGGGCCCAATCAGCACAGGACAGAGACAATTGGAGATCTATGGGAGAGGCCTTTGCCCTGCAGTGGGCGTAGACAGGATGATGACAATGATGATGATGACGAAATAAGATAAAACAGTTTTGCCGTTAGAGTATCGCTGGGGCTCTAGGCATATTCATTTATGAAATAAGTTGCGAAAAATTTTAAGTCCTCGTTGCACTAAACTCACCTGTCAGGGCTAAAGTCAACAGATATTTCTTTTGCCGTTTAGAGATTTTATTCCGCAGTCATATAGTTTGCAGACCAGAGGCAAATTGTATACATGTGGTTCTTCATGGAACAAGAGTGCTGTCCTTAACGTACATATGGCAGCACCCCGTCTGCCTTACGCATACCTTGCTGCAAGATAATGGTACTCGGCATACGATACCTTGCACACAAGGCATGGGCGCATCCCTGTGCTTCCCACCCTATACTTACTAGCCCCTTACCGGTGTATTCTTTTTGTTCACCAACGAGCACAATCAGCCTAGTTTGTTCTAGGCCGAAAAGAGGACTTGAACGCCAGAATGAGTGAGGTTTGAAGATGGAATCGTTAGAGGAATACTGATGCTTTACTTGCAGTCTACCATCGTCACGCGGAAACGAATAACAATGCTCCAAGAACAGGCATTTGTTTTCCGAAGTAGCGCTCATTTGCAACTGGAGAAGAAGCTAGAAGGCAAGGTGGTTCTTATCGTCAGACACATATATGTTTAAGTTTTCGTTTTGCCCAAGCATGAAGCGTCCCCTTAATGGGCATAGTACGCTGAAAGCTTTTGAAAACACAGCAATAAAGCATAATTTCAACAGCGAACTTCCTGAGAAAGGTAATCTAGAGTTTCTAGGTATAAGTAGAACATTTGCAAAGAGCCACGCTTGATTCTTAAGTATACATCAGGGCAGGGCTCAGCATAGATACGTTAAAATTTGATGACAGTATGATAGAATATTCTCGGACAACAAGTATATATGGATAAACATAGAAGATACCGTTACAATCACTGTGTTCGGCGCGATACTTTTCCACTGTGTCTTAATACGATAGATTCGCAAACATATTACATGGCTGTGCAACAGCGACACTCGAATGTGGTGGAAAAACCGCCGCTGTTCTCCTTGAAACCACTTTTAAGACGTTTTTAGATGTATATGTTTGTATACAACAAATCGATGAATAAATCGCAAAATACGATTTAGAACAGGAATGTCGCAGGAGCCAACATTTCGACAAGCGGACCTGTCTTCGTCAGGGCGGCAACGAAGACAAGTCCGCTTGTCGAAACGTTGGCTCCTGCGACATTCCCTGTTCTATATCGTATTTCGCGATTTGTTCATCGATTCAAGCATCCACCTTCCCCTGAGCTTCTCTTCTAGTTTATATACAACAAAGCCATTGCTCCCGCGGAATAATCGTTGTAGGCTCCATTCGCGCGTCTACCCAAATGTGCGCACTACCATAAAACACGTATAGCTTAAGAGTTCAATGCTGGGCTAGTTGGTGTTCAGACTTCACATCCCTTCACAGCGCCTGTGTTTTTTGTCGTCCTTTGCTGTATGTGTGAGCTTTGCGCTCAGTACGATGAATGTGAACACTTTAAAGACGTGCTCACTGTAATCTCTTCGAGCACATGCGTTCTCGAATTCCTCAGCAACCGTTTCCACGTTGCACTGCTGAAGATTTGTATCACTTTGCTCACGACACAGGTTCATCGACACAGATTCTGTTCACATTAAATCGAATGAAATGTGTCCTTGTGTGACCCAGCAGGCGGTTTACAGAAATTAGTTATTATTAAGAACTGCATTCTTTCCAGTTGAGCAGGATGTAGGGACACCACTAGGAATCTGCTATGTGGGGCGAAATTTGGCTCAACTTTCTCTGTTCTATATTTTCAGGTGAAGCTTCGGAAATGAGTGGCATGTCAGGTAAGTGTTCCGTTCCTGGCCCAACGAATTTGTTTTCTTAAATGCTGATATGATCCAATACTATTGATTTTCATAGAAGAGTTCTTGCGTTCGAATGTGTTTCTGTACACGTGTAATGAAAAACTGAGGCGATTTCTTTAGGAAGAGTTATTATTGGGATATTGATTCGGATATTCCGGCCCATATATTTTAAATTATTTTACGGCATTACATAAAAAGTAGCGTCGAACGCATGTAACTTGCCAGGCAACATTGGTGGGTGCCTTGAATGTTCATTCAACTGCTGCTTTTGGCAATGCAGTCTCATAGCAGATGTTCTGCACATGCAATAGTTTACTGCATTACCATAAATATTTCCCCCAGTTTTTATGATTTGAAGCTGTATATAATTTAAAATAATTTTGTTTTTAAAGTGAGCGAGGTAGAGCGCGCGAAAATAGAATGCATCAGACAATAAATAAACATCACGCAAATATGCAATGCAGAACAACCATGGAGGCTTGAAGTGACGAAAACAGTGTTCGGCATGTGAGGCTGCCTGAGCCTTAAGAGGCATCCGACAGGGCATGTAGTGTCGGCGTGTGTAAGTGGACGATTGAGAAGTTAGTTCCAAATCGAAACGTGAAGGTAACAACATTTTTAAGTGCGGATCAATGCCAATAAAACGGAAGCTCTCACAGTGGTTTTTCTTTGTTCTTTACCAGAAATAGTTTGGTGTATGATTAGTGCGTGTTATTATTGTGTGTGGATATTCGCGTGTCTCTGTGTGTAGTGGGCGCGTGTGAATGCCGCTTAATCGGTTCTGTATAGTAAACAGTTGAGAGCTGTTAGCCTTGCCATTGTTAACCGTTACGACGATCTGACTTATGTACTTGCCGTTTTTCTCTTTTTTCCATGGACGTCATGCAGAGGTCTCGACGGCCGGTAAGCAATTGATAATTTTCTAAATTCTGGATAGACAAACTACGTATCAGTCGATAAATGTAGCTTTCCCTCGGCGGTCTGCCTTCCTTTCTCATATTTTATTGTTTCTTCCTCTTGCATCGCCTTCTGTACCGCGTTTTGCAGCTGACGCGGGGTAAGTAACTAGGTATGCTCATTGAAATAGTCATTTCTAATCCCTCGAAGGACGTTATAAGAAGGAGGTCATCCATAACGCTCCTAAATCACGAAGGCGCCCTGTAACACTTGTTTATAGTGTAATCAGAGAGCCATACACATGAGACTTGGAAGCTCCTTAACATGTGAGTGAAATGTTATTGAAGCTCCGGCACCAGGCAACTTGTAGTTTGTTGTAGGTTTGAAATGCATTTGAAAATCGCCTAATCCTCCTTGAAGATGCTACGTTCCGATAAGCACTGAATGCGTCGCGTCGGGCTGAACCGGCATTGGCGGCTTCACGATCGCGGCAGCGTCCTCGGTATTGCCTTAGTTCGTGGTCCTCAGACATGGATGTGTGAGGCACCCCTTCAGGACCACTGTAAGCGATGGGGAACCCCTTGCAGTGGGGGGTGGTGGGGGGGGGGGGGTGGTGCAGCTATATTTAATACAGGATTATTAACTATGACCACTGAGGCAGTGTGCATATTTCTACCACGGTTCTGCAAGGAGGTGTCGCAAACGAAAAATAAGTAGGGTTGTCAATTCCGGTAAAGAAAACAAAATGCCAATCGAATTTTTCACTATGAATACTACTACGTTAGGCTTTTGCAAAAATTTTTGTGAACGAGAGGAGAGGAAATGCAAGCTCACTGTACCCAAAATAATGCACATGAATAATGCACATTACTCAACACTCTTTCTTGACCGTACCATACCTGCAGTTCTTCAATGCTGGCATAAGCAAGGTTAGCTGCTGTATGCGTTTATGGGAGCAGCCACAAACCGTGTAAATGTTACAACTCTTCGAGGAACAGAAAATAGGCGCTCACTAGACAAACCACTGCCAATGTGTTTTGGCTTGTAGCTGCTGGTGTAGCGTGGCTTGTTACATCTTGTGGCTCCTTCCCACTCTTAGTACGCTTCACCGCATGACAATAACGTACTGCGCAAAAGCTGGCTTCATCGCAGTACGCTGTATTTATGAGGCAAAGTTGTATTCGCAGTTACACAGTAGTGCCACGCTGTGAAGCGAGAAAAAAAGAAGAAAAAAAGCAAACAAACAAGAGAAACGCTTTTGAAAAAAATTTTTCTAGTCGGAAGTTTCTTGAACCCCCATCGGAGAAACCACTTCTTTAGATCACCACCACCACCGCCACCGCCACCGCAACAACAACACCAACAACAACACAACAACACACAACAACAACAACAACAACAACAACAACAACAACAACATGCTAGACCTTCGAAAGAAGTCAAGCGACATGGTCGGTGCTCCTTGTGATGTAGTGGATTTATTTATTTATTTATTTAGTTTTTATTTATTTATTTATTTATTTATTTATTATTTATTTATGTAGTTATAAATACCGCGGCCTAACTTAGACCATAGTAGGGGTGTAATAAACACGCACAACGTACATTTGGGCTAAAAGAAAACGAACATGGCAAAGCAATCAGAACAGGTTACAGAACACTTCAAATCAAATGAGCTCAAATGACACCAAGATTTTGGATTAGAGCCTCGTTAGAACAGGTTATTCCAATCGTTTATTGTACGAGGAAAGAAAGAATATTTAAAGGAATT
Organism: Hyalomma asiaticum; assembly: GCA_013339685.2. Taxonomy (NCBI): domain Eukaryota; kingdom Metazoa; phylum Arthropoda; class Arachnida; order Ixodida; family Ixodidae; genus Hyalomma; species Hyalomma asiaticum. Next base: position 33,083 of record JABSTT010003040.1, read on the forward strand.
GACTCTTTGCATCAGAGGCTTAATTGTTTGTGAATGTCGGGTTCTGGTTGCGTAACCGTAGATGGAATCAAGAGATGTGAGTGTTAGTTTTTGTAATGGCCATTACCAACTGATAAAGGAACTTCAGTCTACAAACACGGTTTCTTTCAGTAACCGGGGCAAATTACCCTTTTTTATCAATTCGCTAATACAGCTGCGACAATATGAGTTGTAAATGAATCTTAGAACCTTTTTCTGTATTCCTTCTAATTTATCGATGTTCGATTTTGTGAAGGGGTCCCAAATTTTCACGGCATACTCTAAATAGGACGGATAATTGATTTGTAGGCGAGCAAACGTACTTCAGGGGTAGCTAACTTGAGTGTACGCATTAAAAAGAACAACTTCCTTAAGACATTGGCTACAACAATATCTATGTGCGTGTTCCAGGAGAGTTTGTTTAGTAATTACAACAATATCTATGTGCGTGTGTTCCAGGAGAGTTGTTGTAATGAGCAGCCCTAAGTATTTATAGTGCTCAAAGCAAACGGATTTCCAACCGCATTTGAAACTTGAAACCAAACTGCAGCTTCCTGGTATATGTAGTGTTATGGCACGGCCCACGTCTTTATGATGGCTCCATATCTGATCGGTACAGTTTTCTGAAACGTTGCACAATTTCAT
>JABSTT010003041.1:0-27299 GCA_013339685.2 Hyalomma asiaticum
GCGCAAAAACAAATGTAACGGAATATGTACTCAAGCATGCGATATTGGTGACGCTAGAACCTATGTAAATACTGCTGTGATAACGCACACACACAAAAATGCAATGACGCGCCAAGGACAAAGCTCTCAAATAACTGCCAGCAAGGCGCATAACCGCGGCTTCCGGCTCTGCCCATACGCTCAGTTCCAATCGTGAAGGCGTGAAGTCCTGTAACGACACGGCGAATTCCAAGCGTGTAGTTCATTCGAGCAGTCTGACAATCGAAAAAAAAATTAAAGCGCATCATAACCGCTACAGCATTGCCAAAGACACTTCTTGTGTATGCTATCGCAGCCGCAAGCAATTTGCAAAAGCGTCGCTGTAATCGGCCTTCGCTCACGGCTACGTGAATTAACCTGTTATATATTTGTTTCATTTGAGTGAATGAAATTCGTATGACGTATGTATAGCTTTCCCACTTCAATAATACACAGCGACCGCGATTACTTGTACACATCGAGCTAAGCTAACGTCGTACGCGCTTTGCAGTAAGCGTGATTGCTCTGTGTCCGCACTTTGTTTATGCCAAGAAACTTGGTGTCGAGCATTACACTTGACAAACTTGCGACAGTGCTATTTCTCACAAATGAAACAAACCGCACTAACGCTAAATAATTACACATATGCTTAGTCGTGACGAAAATGTTTGGCGCATAACCTATGTGCCAAACAGCCGGCAATACAGGTTCGTCCCTTTCCTTAACCCAAACATAAGCAGGAAACCGATAAAAACCTATCGCACATATCTTGTGCGTTGCTGAGCAACCAACCCACGGCACTGGTCATCGGTGAACACTTTTTTCTTCATTTCAAGGCGGTGAGAAGCGCCCGCACCAGCGAAAACACAGCAGCTGCTACGGTAGGCGCGCCGGCGGATGCCTACCATGCGAAACCAAAACTCCCGACGACAGCGCCACCGCATCTTCGTGACGTAGGCCCGGTGGAATAGGTCTATAAATTAGCTGGGGAGGCAGTGCGTAATACAGAATGCCAGTCATGCTTGGTGATACAGTCGTCGAAAAGCTTTAGATCAACAATGGAAATTACTTTTTTTGTTCTATTTTAGGGTTCTGAAAAATTTACGAGCCGACAGCAGACAAAATGCTGATCAGCGACCTTGGTTTCAGCAACAGCCACACATGTTACAAGATTAGAACAACGAACATTAATCTGGTCAATGCAAGATTTCACCCATTTTCCTCACGTGTTGGCAGATGTATAGCACCTTCCAAGCCCCATTTCGATAGAAGGTCAAGATAGTCAGCAGCCAGAGGCAGAGCTGGGCAAAGGGTATTGGTAATACAGATGTCCCCCAATACAACAACATTCTCATCAAGGGAATAGGACGATAGCGCTGCATCAAGCTCTGATAAGAACAGTTCGGACATTGCAACAAGGGGGCCGGTAGATCCACAATGCAATTGTGGATCTACCGGCTGTTGTTGATAATGCAATTGTTGATAATGCAATTTTGGATAACTCAGCAGTGCATAGCCGCAAAACGACAACTTCTGCTTGCGAAAAAGAGAGAGTAAATCTTGATACCGACCATATTTCTCTAACATATAAGGCTACACCTCTTCCTCTGCGTAGTGTGCGTGTGTAAGAAAACAGTTGATAACCGGGAATGGAATAGGACGGAATGCAATCAACGGAAGCATTCATTTCAGTCAGAACAAATATACCACAAATAGGGACAAAAGGAGAAATCAGCGCATAAAAATGATTCAATGTTTACGGATAACTTTCAAGTAATAGTGCACAGCAAACATGGACGAAGAAGAGAACGAGACGGCACAGTGCTACTAGCAACTCAGCGATTTTTATTTCGCGTGGTCACATGTATACACATTCATACTGCACAAAGTAAAATCAGAGGAGAAGGAGGACACACACGACCCAAATGACCCAACAACCAAGCAGGGGGCTGATGCAACAAAAACGGCTCTATCTTTAATTTTCTACCGCTTCAATTATCTCTCCCGTAAGCTGATCATGGTGTTTGGCCAGCGATGGCACGTGCTTCAATAAAGGTTTGCATCCACAGCTTGCGCAATAATGCGCAGCAACGTGCCCCGACATGGTGAATTCTCAACGGTCCTCACGCAGGCGATCGTTGATGCACCTACGTACTCCTTTCCACATGTGGGTGGCCTTCCACGCAGAAACAAATGGTTCGGGACGGTGCATCTTGTCGCAACCTCGTGGCACATGCGCACCCCCATCCACCCTGGTGCACAAACTCGACAATTTGAGCAGTGCCGATAACAATATCTGCACCCCTGCTCGTTTCGCAATCTTTTTGAGATTATGGCTAACAGTGTGGAGATAGGGCAAAACGACAATCCTCTTCTTTTCATGTGTCGCATGTTCGTATCTTTTCAGTCATCTGTCTTCGCAGTATTTAGCATGCTACCTGCTACAGTGATGCGTCGGGTAGCCCGCGTCAAGAGGACGTGCCACTTGATCATCAAGACTTTTGTGAGCCAAATGCTGACATGTCTTCAAGACGGCGTTTTTGAAGCACAAGTTGATGATTCCTCGTTTTACTAACTTAGAATGTCCGGATGAGTATGGGAGCAAGGGTTTTTGCCTCTCGGCTTGTAACACAAGCATACCTGCTTGCTAGCAGAAGTGAGGGCGCGTACTAAAAAACTGGTGGATCTGTTAACGGGTGCTTCAAATGTTAAAACGAGGGGGCTGAGTCACTCAATAAAAACAGAGCGAGCAGCAGTTGTGCCATCACCACTCGGGTCTCGACATACCGGGAAATCCTTACTACGCCTAGTCCTTCCAAACGAGAACGATCTTTAAGGGCCAGGAATCAGTCGCTCAAGCAAGGTGCGATGCATGACACCATGGAAATGCCCGTCTTCTGAATGAAGTTTGAGTCCCTCTCGAACGTGGAAGAGAGATAAAAGCTTAGCAGTGTGAAGAATTTGCAATGGTAATACCATTTTAGAACTTCACTGCACCGTGAGTGTCAATTGCATCTTTTACCCCCTGTAGAAGTTCATTTTGTGGAATAGAACAGACAGATCCTTGATGTTCAAAGAAAAATGTGGTGAAGCTGCTATTGGCATTGTCGTTTAAAAATTTTATGACATCATTAGAACTAGTGATGAGGAGAGGGTCCTCAACCGTTCAATACTGAGAAGAGATTTATTAGCGGCTCTATAACACAGCGACCGCAAGCAGTGAGGCAGCACGAAGCACCATCTGGGAGAAACGCCAATGGCCAGAAGTGCGTGCCGAGTGAGCCGAGTGTTGACAATGTGGCTGGCCAGAGAGGCGCTTCTTCGTCTTCCCAATCACCCCCCTCGTAAAAGGAGCCATCAATGCGACCTCATGTTAAGAGTCTGGAAGCAGAGGGTAGTATATGGCTTGAGACGCGAGATGTGGATGTCTCGTCCACACCGGCGCACGTGGTAGGCGGCGAGAGGAGCTCGATTAGAAAGTTAACTGGTGACATTTTCTCCAAGAAGCGACAAGGCCCTTCATATTTTGGGACAAGTTTCGAACAAAGTCCCGGCATTTGAAAAAGGCCCAGAAAGGCACACGAAAGAGCCTGCAGCATAGGTGGTGTTTGGAAGAAAAGACGGTGTGGTGTTTTTTCTGGCGTTATTGTTCTTGTTCCGTAAAAGTTCAGGCAAGCTGGAGGCATTCTTTGGCTTGGTAGGCAACTTCGGACACAGGTTCGTACTAGGAGGCGTTATGGCGACATGGGAGGAGTGTGGAAATGGTATGCGAGGGCTCACATCCATACAAAAGCAAGAAAGGGGAAAATCCCGTAGTGGCTTGTGTCGTGGTGTTGTACGCGAACGTGACGAATGGAAGAACACGGTCCCGGTTACCACGATCAGATGCCACATAGATTCTTGTTGTTATGTGGGGTTTAATGTCCCAAAACCAGCTCTGATTATGGGAGACGCAGTAGTGGAGGTCTCCGGAAATTTCGACTACCTGGGGTTCTTTAACGAGGACTGACATCACACAGCACACGGGCCTCACATTTCGCCTCCATCGAAATGCAGCCACCGCGGCCGGGATTCAATCCCGCGACCTTCGGATCAGCCGCCGAGTGCCATAACCACAAGACCACCGTGGTGGGGCGAGGCAATGTAAAGGAAACAAAAGAGAAATGTTTAATGCATCGCTACGGGTGAGTGGGGTGCTCAAAGAACAGTTTCTCGCTAGCGGAATGACATTTTTCATGAGGGCGCATTTGTTCTAGAACTAATGCAATGAGGTGAGATCGTTGACCTCTCAGCACATTTCCAATAGTGTTCAATGGCATATGATGCAACTTATTACGCAGGAGCTGCCGGTGCGCCAAGTCTTGGAAGCCATGATTTAGTATGACCAGTATCGCTCTTGCTTTTTTTTTTTTTTTTTTGGCCTTGTCACGTCGTTCGCATGTGGCTGCTCCAGCCCGCGACGCATCAGTGCGACAGTGTCTGCCTGTCGCGTCGCTTGTCGCTGTCGTTAGAATATCGTGTGGATGCAGTCAGACCTTTATGGTATATGTCGCGTAGGAGACCGGATGTGTGCATGAGTGTGTGTTCCCGCGTACTGTTCGTTCATGTAGTTCATTTCTCTAGGTACACTGTGACTTGAATATATCGTTGCGGACTGTACTCACAACTGTAATTAAGCGATGTAATTAGTGGCTGTTAACTAGTGCAACAAAATAATGCCAAACCGCTTCATTTTTATTTGATGCCATGACTTAAAATAGCATTGACTCGAGGCTATTAAAGCAGAAGATATGAATGAACAGTCTTGCACCTATTTAACTACACTTAGTAACGGTAATGAGCAAACAGACAATGAAGCCAAGGAAAGCATAGGCGAAGTTACTTGTGGTATTGTAATTGTGGAGAAAGTAGAAAGGAATTAAAGTGGACGAAAAGACAAGCCTGCCTTCGGTGGGACCCGAACCCACGACCTTCGGATGTCGCGTCCGATGCTCTACCAACTGAGCTACGAAGGCGCTTGTCCCCCCGTCCACTTTATTGTGTATTTATGTACTTATTATCCTGGGAGTGTTAGGCAGCGCCACTCATGGCCAAGGCGGCGTGTGTGGAACACACTTTCTTGCCAGAGGCGTCACGTAGAACGTGATCTTAGATGAGATGGCTGCTGCCCAATAAGCCCTCGCATGCTACCTGAGGCACGAAGTCTGCCGCAACGAGGCCCACGCTATGAAATAACGAAAGGGAAGGGGTCAAGGGCTCGTTCTTTATTTGTTAGAAACAACTTAATGAGCAAACAGACAATGAAGCCAAGGAAAGCATAGGGGAAGTTACTTGTGGTATTGTAATTGTGGAGAAAGTAGAAAGGAATTAAAGTGGATGAAAAGACAAGCCTGCCTTCGGTGGGACCCGAACCCACGACCTTCGGATGTCGCGTCCGATGCTCTACCAACTGAGCTACGAAGGCACTTACACAATAAAGTGGACGGGGGGACAAGCGCCTTCGTAGCTCAGTTGGTAGAGCATCGGACGCGACATCCGAAGGTCGTGGGTTCGGGTCCCACCGAAGGCAGGCTTGTCTTTTGGTCCACTTTAATTCCTTTCTACTTTCTCCACAATTACAATACCACAAGTAACTTCCCCTATGCTTTCCTTGGCTTCATTGTGTGTTTGCTCATTAAGTTGTTTCTAACAAATAAAGAACGAGCCCTTGACCCCTTCCCTTTCGTTAGTAACGGTAATGGCAGACAGTCATCATTAGTAACAGCAGGGGTGTAACATTGGCTAAATGCAGTTAGTAATGGTTAGGATAGTGACAATTACTACCCTCACTGTTACTAACTACGGTTACTAAAAAGGGTAGCAACATATGTGACAAACCGTTACTACCGAAAAGTAGCAAGTAACTTTTTTTTAAGAGTGTACAGTAAACGTAAAGCAAAAGAAAAAAAAAATGTTTTGAAACTAGAAATTTGCAGCAATCTGCTTATCTTATCCTTATAGGCTTCAATGTTTTTGATTACTTGTAACCCATCTACCACCTCCTCTGTAATGCCCATTGGGCCCTGAGGGTATGATACTACATAAATAAATGAGCTCGACATTTCCGGTGGTGCCTATACCAATCGCTGTGTACAATTTCCCAGGAGCGACGATGCCGCAAGTGTGACATACCCGGATGTGGTGGTGGATCGAAGGCGCTCCCATAAATCTTTCCTGGGTGATGAATGACAAAGAAACAATGCTTGCCAAAAATGTGGGTGATCCGTCTGTCACACGATTCGATCTTTCACGAAAGTGAAATGCGGTGTGTGTTCGGGTCTCTAAGGGAAAGAATTCAAGGTCTTTTCAAGGCAGAGGTTCCTAGAATACTACGGCACTGCAGACACGTTAATTTTTATTGTACACAGGAAGCAAAACTCATTTCACTTACAACTGAGAACAGCGCGGACCCACTGTACAAGAATGACAGGACTTCGCGCTGCATGAGGGGTGTGCACAAATATATATGCCACCTTGGAAAGGGGCAAATACACAACAAAAAGTGAGCGCAAAGCCCACGCATGCGTCCAGACTAGTCCATGAAATGGAGTGTTAAATGTGTAGACAGTTAATCTCCTTGTCACTTAGTATGAGTGAAGGTGCGCTTACACAAGATGACACAATGCAATGAATTGTAAAGCTGGCACGGATATGACGGTATCTGCGTTCAAAATTTTGGTCGCAGCCACACTCGACCGCCTGCGAGAGCTTAAGAACAATCTCAAGTTCAACACAGGAAGCAATCTGGCAATTCATTGTGCCCAGTGTGGCTGCACCCCAAATTTTCAACGTGGATGCGGCGGTGTTGACGATCTACATTTCCGTCTTAACGACTAACATCCATGGCCAAGACTTTGCGGTAAGTGAATCAGTTGACGCCTCGACACAGTGGGTCACAAATACCCGCGCGCAAGAATAGTACGAATACATATCCACTGGGGTCGAAATTTCTGGAGCCCTCCACTACGGCCTCTCTCACAAACATATCGTGGTTTTGGGAGATAAAACCCCAGAAATCAATCAATAAGTCAACATGTACTCTAGCGCGTCACTGGCCCGTCATAGTCGCTATCATCACACTCGAAGCGAGAGCCGCCGTTGTTGCATGTGGCGGCTGCACTATGGCAGCGATGAAGCATCACACGCTTATACTACGCACCGCACTCCAACAGATGGCCAAGGAAGGGACACGGGAAATATAATTGTAGTGGACAAACGGGCACACCTGCCGTCGGTATGGACCGACCTTCAGATAACGCGTCAAACTGAGCCACGATGGCGGCCGTACACTTTATTAAATGTCTGTGTACATTTTTTTTTGTTATAACCTGGGAATGTTATACTGTTCCATACTCGCCACCATAGCTACGAGTGACGTCAACTAAAACTTTGTGCTTACTTTCAACCAACAGTATGAGCTTAATTCGCCACCCAATACATATACCTTGCATGTACCGGGTGGCAAAAGCATACTTCCATATTTTACTGTGTCATCGGAAATGACGCAAATGAGGCCTTGGCAGAGCCTACATAAAACACTTGCATGGTACAGCAAATCTCTTGTGGGAGACCTTTTACCTATAACAGTGTATACAGTGCAACTGCGATGTTGTTGCATATTTGGCGATACAGGCTTTAGCAACGTTGAGGACTGGCACCGTTATACAGGAGAGGCCACGGTTCTTGCTTATGCAAATAGTTTCCGAAGCTGCCACAAGTGACAGGGTAGCGGGAACCACTGCCGCAAGCAACAGGGCCGGTGTAGTTGCTGAGGCGGCAGCAGCCGTCTTCCAGTCCCCGCCGGCTCAGCAGTCACCAGAAGGTGAGGCGGAAAGGGAGTGTCTGCGAAGCTCTTCTCTAACGAACAGGATTCACAGTACAGGGCTCAGCCTCGAATGTATGTCCCCTCCCCCCCTCCCGCCTTCCCCAGTGCTCTATGACACTCGATTCGAGAAACTGAACCTGCATTTCGATCGAGGCAAAATGTTGAGGCAGCGTGCGATGTCAGTACACGATAAACTACTTCGGGTGGTCGAAACTGCTGTGAATCATGCTTGTGGGACCCCACAAATCAATCTATCTCTAGGAGAGCGGGGCAATCCTCGGGGAGCCGTCATCTCCCACATGCTGTTTAAAATCTGGATTGGGCTTTCCGAGAGATTGGCACGCGTCGAGGATGTCGACCACAATGTTGTACGCCGACGACATCACCCTCTGGTGCTCCGGCGGCTGCGACAGCAGGGTAGGCGATCGACGTGAGCGAGGTGTATCTCCACCCCAGCGAAGTTCGATGCTCCCCCACCAAGCCAGGAGGGAGGAAAGATCCACGGTTAACGAACGCGTTCCGCCTTTTGCTGGAATCGCAAATGCACAGCATGCTCATCTGTATGCCTGGTCACTGAATGCAAATGATGTATTATTGATGACAGCCAACTTACGGTTGCTTAGTACACAGAAATGGAAGAGGGGGAAAGGCGCCAGTTTGTACGCTGCGCGTGTCGGCGCTATATAATTGATGGAAAAACACGACCGAATGTTTGCGCTAAGCGACCGTACCGACCAGCAGAGCAACAAGCTGTATGAAAACTTCGCACGCTGCCATAATCTGCGATACCGGCAAGCGCCTCGGCAGCTACGACCAAAGTGATTGAAGCGAATCAACCGAGGGCTCCAGCAGCTCTGCCATCGGCTGTGTAGCCATCAGCACAGCTGCTACGACAAACCGCCCTTCAACAAGCGTCCTTGGATGTGAACCAGATGCCTGGATAACCCATCTTTTGCGGAATCATCGGGCAGTGCACTGGCTCAAGAGCATCACGTGAGCATCGACGGTGGTGCCTCGTCTCTCCGCTCCCTTTTTTCTCTGCTCCAATGAAACACTCACCAGGGTTTGCTCTTTTACAGACGCATCATTTCTGGCACCTACTTCTTTAGCTCCATGCCTTAGCGAATTTCACTGTAGCGTAATACTGGCCCTTGCATGATGAAACTGCCTGTATGCAGGCCCACACTCACCGCTTCGGTGTGCACAGGATGAACAGCAAAGAGCAGAGCAGCGGCAACGCTCGCCTTGTCGGGGACCATCATGGAGCAGACCCTGCGGGAAACACACAAAGGCAGTCACAATGCTTTGTATTCCGTGCAGACAGGTTGCAATCAACTTACGTAAACACGAAAAAAATGCTCTGGCTACTTATATTCTGGCATAGCTGCTCCTATAGTGCCGGCACTTGCTGTCCGTATTTTGGTAATCCAAGCAGGAATTAATTTTCTGAACAATGCTCTAACACGTGTTTTTACAACAACAAAAAAAACCTTGCATTAGGAGCACGGTATTTATAGTGATCGTATTTGCTCTCTCTCTTGCTTTTTTGTTGTTAACTACTTTTTAAAATTCCAAACATTTCTTTGCAAACACTCTTCAAAAAAATGTAGTGCTACTGACTAACTTTGAAGCAGTAAATGCTTGTCGCAACAGTCACCCCCAAGCGATACTGGAGCTAGTAAAAGACAAGGTAGTGACGTTACTACCTAACATTTACTACCTGCAGTAGGTACCTGCCAGGTAAGCGTAGCAACCAAAGTTAGTAACTTTAGCACTATGGCAGTCTTATTTTGATTCGGTTTACATTTGCTGTTCACGGTGCCATGTCAAGCCCACTCTATTGCAAAAGAGTAAGATCAAATATAAATGAGCGGTAAGGCATTGTCTGGTGACACTTATTGGTGCTGACTGACTAATTACATTGTGCTACACCAATTAACAATCACTGATTACTTCATGTCATTAACCCTGTGAATACGCTGCACAGAGAAATGCTTAGGTGACAGCTTAGGTAGGAAAATGGTCGAATCAGAAACAACAGCACACAATGCCGTGCACAGAAGATCAAAGCTTCTACGCGACATATGCCCTAACAGCAACGTTAACGCTATTTATGGGCGTACTTAAAGGGGTCCTGAACCACCCCCCGGGCTTGGTGAAAAAACATATTCTACGGCTAGCCTACGCTGTAATGAACATCTCAGCCAAATGCTGCAGTCATACAAGAAGCGAAGCGTTCAGAACCGGAGCACAAAGTTTCCACTTCCTCAGGAGCCCTCAACTAAAAAAAAAGGCTTCTCCTCACGCTCCTTGTATATGCTTTGTTTCGTCATAAAGCGCATACAAGGGGCATCGCTGCTATTGGCCGATGGCAGACACGCCCGCCGCGCTCGTGTGCGGGCCCTTCGCAGCGCGTTTCTTAAGACCAAAAGCGCGCGCGTGCCGTCACTTTTCCTTGCGTTGTGAGCACCTATATAGGCAAGATAGTTGCTGGAAATATGTAAAAGTGTATTTGTTAATGCGCATGTCCCATAGATGTCACTGGAAGGTGTCCGTCGACGCAAACAGTGCAGTGCAAAAGTCACCATAAATATAGTTTCCCAGGAAGCCAACAAATGCATGTCAACAGTCCTGTAAGAAATGACCATTCCCAAACTTCAATCAATGATTGATTAGTGATTGTAGGTGGATTCAGTTCGACTCCAATGCGCCACCTTTTAGGAGTCGAACTGAATAACATGGCTGGTGTCAAACCCAAAATCTTTCTTGAATAAGGTGGATTAAACGACTAGGATGGATTAGGGCGTATCAAGGTGCGTTAGGGTGGATTAAGACAGATGGAAGAGCGTTACGGTGGACTCTCGCATATTATAGTGGATTACGGTAGTTTTAGAGTGATTAGGGTTGACTAAGGTTAATTAGTATGTACTAATATGAAATACACCTTTAATGTATGGCTTAAATAGGCTTAGCTTAATAGTCTCTGCTCATTTAGGCTTGATTTAGTATTAAGTAATTCAGACATGACTAACTAATCTTATATTAATTAGGTTCGGTTTAATTAACCTAACGTAATCAGGCATAGCTTAAGCTGGGCTTCATTAGCCAGGACATAATGAGGCTCCGGTTAATTAAGCCTACCTTAATTAAACTTGACCTAATTAGTATATTTCTAGTAATGCTAGATATGCTACTTATCTAAGTGATGCTTAATGATTATTACCTTAATCGTATCTCATTGAGTGCTGGCTAATTAGTCTTGTCATATGTACCTCCAGCTTAATTAGGACTGACTTTACTAGACCGAGGTTAATTATACTTAGATTAATTAGTGTTAGCTTAATTAGACTTGGTCTAGTTAAGCTTACACTTACACATATTAGCGTAATTAGGCCTCGCTGAATTTGCCTGACGTTAATTAGACTTGATTTATAGTATATCGTAATTACCCAAAAATAATTTTTCTCAGCTTAAGTATGTATTATTTGTCATAGTCGAATTGAGGTTTAATTAGTTCAATCTGCCTTGGTTGCATTAGTCCTGTCTGAAGTAGGCTTCACTTAATTAGTTTTAATTAGGCTTCACTGAACTAGACAGCTTAATAAGGCCTTACCTGACTAGTCTTAGGAAGCTATAGTTGGCTTTACATGGGTATGCAATAGCATTATTTATATACATAACTTAGTGGAGTTTTCTGCAGCTTAAAAAGCTTCACTGTAAAAATTGAACTAGTGCATATTAGGGTGTATCCTCAATTTAAATTAATCCATTCGTCTTACCGCATCTCAATGCATCTTATTCCACATTAATCTGTCGGCGGGGGTTCGAGTCATAGTAGTTGCGCATTCGAGCCCAACAGGATGATTAACACGCCTACAATCACTAATCAACGCTTAACTAACCTGCGGTTACGCAGGACAAGGTGGAACAGCGTTGGAGTTGCGCAGTTTATCCTGACGCTGTAGTGTGTGCAGCATTGAAGACAAGCAGCGCACTGACAAAGTAAGTGTGCACACTTCCGAGCCTAAACGTGCGTGATGCAGGAAAACAAAGTTTCAGAGGATCGGAAAAATGCAGTGATCGCGACAGAACACCTATCTATGCCCAGGCACGGAGTGAGCAGTCGTGCTTTTTCAACCAGCCACTCTGATACGTCGTAGAAGCCTGGTGACGTAAAGTGGTGAGCAGAGCACCTCCTTCAACACCGCCCGCAAGAGCTCTGTGGGCTCTACTCCACAGAGTTGAGACAGAACTGGAAAGGGACGTTTTCCATTCACAATGTCTTCACTTCAAACAAACCTCTTTGCAAAATTCTATTGGCTCTGAATTTCTGAGAGGCTTTCATACACACCCAGCCGTTTTCAAAACGAGGGTTGGTTCAGGACGCCTTTAAGGATGCTCACGTTGGGCCAGTGAACAGAAGTGCATTTGGATAAGTAATAATTGTATTGGATCCAGATTTTTGTATTTTTCTGTTACCAATACGTGTGCAACGAAGTTGCACGGGACTCTTATTCTAACGTAATCAAATCAATTACAGTTACTCTAATTTTCGCGTACTTCTGTAAATTACAGCGCAATATACTACTGCCAGTGGAGGTCGTAGCGTTTACTAACCTGTTACGTACGCATGTAGTGGTAGTTACTACCCCCGACATCTACAACCAATCGCATACACATAAGGTAGTAAACGACAAAAAATAAATGCAGTAATCGTGCTTAAAACTGCAGTAATCACTCCCGTATATTAGCCTTTCTACTTCTTTTTTAAGAGCCAACTTGAGCAACTGTGACTGTATCTATACAAGGTGTCTTTTTAGCTGCAACACATTTTTAAAATTAGAAAAACATAAATCGCGGGAATTTCTTGTGTACCATCGGAGTGTACGGATTGGCGGCCTCTATATACAGAACAATTACCGCACTTGTATGCATAATTAGCGAAATTACGCTAATTAACAATTTTAATTATTAGTAATTGGTGGCTACAGCAAATGAGTACTTTGGAGCCCGTCCTCGACACTACCTATCCCAACGATCAAATTTTGAATAGCGGAATGCATGTCGGAGCTACGCGAACAATTAGTTCCCCGTGGCAGGCTCCCTGAAACCGAAAATAGACGGAAAAAGAGCGTCTGTGACGTCGATGTCACCGCCTCCCCGGATTTCACCGCCTCCCCGATGTCACCGCCTCCCCGCCCAACACCGCAGATAATAAGGAGATAGCGCAAGCTACTTGCGCGGCCGGAGCAGCGGTGACCGCGGGCAAGTGGCGAGTGATGAAAGCCTGATCGTCTCGTTCAGTTAACATACAGCAGGCTTCGAATGGTAAAGTACATGAGTGTATGGTGAACATGAAACATTGATTTTTGCATCACTAACATGATATACTAACATGATGTAGGCCACAATTCATGACACTGATGTCACCTGCGGCTCATACCCGTAGTGCTCAGCCCGCAGTATTCCCATGTGTGCAACAGGTGTTTGAATTTTATAGAGCCCCACGCCAATCTGGGGCCCAAAAAAGAAAGAATTAGGTACCATTAAGGTATCATTACAGAACACCCAAACACAAACCAACTCGTCATAGAATGCGATTAAAATGTAAACATAAGAAACACACAGATATACATGAACACGCACTAATCTCCGGAGAAAACATTTCCTTAGGCGGGTATCGAACCCGGGTCCCCGAGGTGCCAAGCTAACATGCCACCACTAGGCTACGACTGCTCCTCACAAACGGTAAATACAGTAAAAGCTTCATATTTAAACTTCTTTAGCGCGCACGAAAGAGACAGACACAGAAAAGAAGGACACACGAGCGCTAACTCTCAACTGTTTATTTTTTGGAAGAAGCAAACATATAAATACTGAACAAGTGGCGCAGAATATGTGGCACAGAGCATGAGGCACAGAGCACAGCGCAATGTCATGTGACATATTCTGGAGTGCTAAACAGAATTAAAAAAAACTAACTCCTTGTCAATTAGTGCCACCGAAGGGTGACTAATGCATTTTTGAGCACACCTGTTTATATGAAAGGCCTCAGCAACCTCACGTGTTAGTTTATCTTTATCTTTAAACAAAATATCAGTATCAGAAAAAACGGGGTCACATTGGCATGCCCTGCAATGATCTGACAAGTGTGAAAACGTTTCTTTCCCCATTGCATTAGCATGCTCTTTTAGATGCGTGTTGATGCATCGGCCAGTCTGTCCTATGTACATCTTGCCACAGGTTAAAGGTATCCTATAAACCACCCCTACTCGGCATTTCGTTGGCTTTGATTCTTCTTTAAGGCTACAGCTACATTTCCTTACCCCTCCTTTTAGCTTTTTTGTAACAGCCTGGCACAATTGTTGCGTCTTAATGGGGGCGCTGGAAACAACATCAATGCCATACCTTCCCCCAACTTTTTTTAGCCCATGAGAAAGTTTGTGAACGTACGGCAGAACCACACGGTGCTTATAATCTGTGCTGAAACGGTTCCTTGAAGGTGATGTTAGCACTCCCTTAACTAGCCTTATTACTTTATCGACAGCCCTAGTGATAGCAAGTTCCGGGAAACCTACTGCAGATAGACGTGCGACTTGTTTTAAAAGACTCTCTTCCATTGCATGATAGCAAGACTTCACCATAGCCCCTCGAAGACAAGACACAGCAATTCCATTTTTTACAATCTTCGAATGTCCCGATTTGTAGTGGAGCAAGGGTTTTTCCGATCTTGGACTGTACATCCAGCACATGTGGCTAGGCAAAATTTTAATAGAAAGGTCTAAGAACTGTAGATGTTGGTCTTTAAATATCTCGTGGGTAAACTTGAGTCCGTAAACTATCACGTGGGTAAACTTGATAAGGAAGGTTGCTTTATTATTTTGCCTGATGGTATGTTTGGTCAAAAATCTTGCGAGGCCATTGAAAAGAATTTCAAAAAGGTTGAAGCAGAGCCGGTTAAGCAAAAAAAAGCGTGCCATTGAGCTATTTTCCTCCTTGAATTTAGAAAAGCTTTGCAATTCTGTCAAAAAAGCGAAGGGCCTTCATCTTGAAGTGTTTTTTTCTTGTAAAACGCATAAGCCTGGCGAGCCTTTCCGAGCGATTGTAACGGAAAGGAATACGTGGCAGCAGCAAGTAGCATGCTTTATCCAGAAACAGCTTTCCACATTGAAAATCTTTGACCCGCTGGTAATGGGTAATTCTGAAGTGGTTGTGCAATATTTAAGAGAGGAAAGCCCTAAAGAATGTGGGGCCTTCAATATTGACGTACGGGATTTATTTTACTCCATGCAACACCCAGAGTTGTTAAGTGTAAAACAGTGCATTTGAGAAGACAACGATGAAATCAAATTTAGAAATGAAAGTGGAATTCCTGTGGAAAGTTTCACAGAATTACTGATGTTTTATTTGAATTTTACTTTGGTCAGGTGGAATGAAGCAATGTATGTGCAAAAATCCGGCATATGTATTGGTTCAAAGGTAGCCCCATTGCTCAGTGATATATTTGTGGTAAGAGTGGACCGAAAAATTCATCACGCCATTCAAGGCTTAGCTAAAAGAATTTTTCGTTTTGTTGATGATTTTTTTATTATATTTGATGCGGCTGACTATAGGTACCATACTGTGAATGTGCTTAAAGTTTTTCGAGAATGTGGGTTAGGACTCAAGTGCAAATGCTTACAGCGCGCAAATTCAACAAACAAAAGAGAGGGGCACACTGACACACACAAAGCGCCTTTGTGGCGCTTTGTGTGTGTCTGTGTGCCCCTCTCTTTTGTTTGTTGAATTTGCGCCCAGTAAGCATTTGCACTTTATAATGAACCAACTAGCCCAAGAAGCAGTTTTATTAGGACTCAAGTTTACCCACGAGATAGTTAAAGACCAACATCTACAGTTCTTAGACCTTTCTATTAAAATTTTGCCTAGCCACATGTGCTGGATGTACAGTCCAAGATCGGAAAAACCCTTGCTCCACTACAAATCGGGACATTTAAAGATTGTAAAAAATGGAATTGCTGTGTCTTGTCTTCGAGGGGCTATGGTGAAGTCTAATCACCAGTCACAATAATCAACAGTCAGCGGACATAATAAGACAGTGCCCCGGAAGCGTTAGAGGCATTTCATTTTGCTAAGAGGGGCCACGAGTGCATTAGTCGCACATCTATCGATCTCACGAATACCGCTGACCATTGTGCAAGCTGTAGTGCTTGTACGGCTATACGCAATGAGACGAAAGTTCTAGTCAGCGGACATAATAAGACAGTGCCCCAGAAGTGTTAGAAGCATTTCATTTTGCTAAGAGGGGCCACGAGTGCATTAGTCCCACATCTATCGATCTCACGAATACCGCTGACCATTGTGCAAGCTGTAGTGCTTGTACGGCTATACGCAATGAGACGAAAGTTCTAGTCAGCGGACATAATAAGACAGTGCCCCAGAAGTGTTAGAAGCATTTCATTTTGCTAAGAGGGGCCACGAGTGCATTAGTCCCACATCTATCGATCTCACGAATACCGATGACCATTGTGCAAGCTGTAGCGCTTGTACGGCTATATGCAATGAGACGAAAATTCTAGTCAGCGGACATAATAAGACAGCGCGCCAGAAGTGTTAGAGGCATTTCATTTTGCTAAGAAGGGCCACGAGTGCATTACTAACACATCTATCGATCTCACGAATACCGATGACCATTGTGCAAGCTGTAGGCTTGTGGGGCTAATGCAATGAGACGAAATTCTCGTCAGCGGACCATAATAAGACAGTGCCCCAAAAGTGTTAGAGGCATTTCATTTTGCTAAGAGGGGCCATGAGTGCATTAGTCTGAACAATCTATCGATCTCACGAATACCGCTGACCATTGTGCAAAGCTGTAGTGCTTGTAGGCTCTAATGCAATGAGACGAAAAGTTCTAGTCAGCGGACATAATAAGTCAGCGCGCCCAGAAGTGTTAGAGGCATTTCATTTTGCTAAGAGGGGCCCACTGAGTGCATTAGTCGCACATCTATCGATCTCACGAATACCGCTGACCATTGTGCAAGCTGTAGTGGCTTGTACGGCTATACGCAATGAGAAAAATTCTAGTCAGCGGACATAATAAGTCAGCGCGCCAGAAGTGTTAGAGGCATTTCATTTTGCTAAGAGGGGCCACGAGTGCATTAGTCGCACATCTATCGATCTCACGAATACCGATGACCATTGTGCAAGCTGTAGTGCTTGTGGGGCTACATGCAATGAGACGAAAATTCTAGTCAGCGGACATAATAAGACAGTGCCCCAAAAGTGTTAGAGGCATTTCATTTTGCTAAGAGGGGCCCATGAGTGCATTAGTCGCACATCTATCGATCTCACGAATACCGCTGACCATTGTGCAAGCTGTAGTGCTTGTACGGCTATACGCAATGAGACGAAAGTTCTAGTCAGCGGACATAATAAGTCAGCGCGCCAGAAGTGTTAGAGGCATTTCATTTTGCTAAGAGGGGCCACGAGTGCATTAGTCGCACATCTATCGATCTCACGAATACCGATGACCATTGTGCAAGCTGTAGTGCTTGTGGGGCTATATGCAATGAGACGAAAAATTCTAGTCAGCGGACATAATAAGTCAGCGCGCCAGAAGTGTTAGAGGCATTTCATTTTGCTAAGAGGGGCCCATGAGTGCATTAGTCGCACATCTATCGATCTCACGAATACCGCTGACCATTGTGCAAGCTGTAGTGCTTGTACGGCTATACGCAATGAGACGAAAGTTCTAGTCAGCGGACATAATAAGTCAGCGCGCCAGAAGTGTTAGAGGCATTTCATTTTGCTAAGAGGGGCCACGAGTGCATTAGTCCCACATCTATCGATCTCACGAATACCGCTGACCATTGTGCAAGCTGTAGCGCTTGTACGGCTATATGCAATGAGACGAAAATTCTAGTCAGCGGACATAATAAGACAGCGCGCCAGAAGTGTTAGAGGCATTTCATTTTGCTAAGAGGGGCCACGAGTGCATTACTAACACATCTATCGATCTCACGAATACCGATGACCATTGTGCAAGCTGTAGTGCTTGTGGGGCTACATGCAATGAGACGAAAATTCTAGTCAGCGGACATAATAAGACAGTGCCCCAAAAGTGTTAGAGGCATTTCATTTTGCTAAGAGGGGCCCATGAGTGCATTAGTCGCACATCTATCGATCTCACGAATACCGCTGACCATTGTGCAAGCTGTAGTGCTTGTACGGCTATACGCAATGAGACGAAAGTTCTAGTCAGCGGACATAATAAGTCAGCGCGCCAGAAGTGTTAGAGGCATTTCATTTTGCTAAGAGGGGCCACGAGTGCATTAGTCGCACATCTATCGATCTCACGAATACCGATGACCATTGTGCAAGCTGTAGTGCTTGTGGGGCTATATGCAATGAGACGAAAATTCTAGTCAGCGGACATTATAAGACAGTGCCCCAGAAGTGTTAGAGGCATTTCATTTTGCTAAGAGGGGCCACGAGTGCATTAGTCGCGCATCTATCGATCTCAGGAATACCGATGACCATTGTGCAAGCTGTAGTGCTTGTGGGGCTACATGCAATGAGACGAAAATTCTAGTCAGCGGACATAATAAGACAGCGCGCCAGAAGTGTTAGAGGCATTTCATTTTGCTAAGAGGGGCCACGAGTGCATTACTCACACATCTATCGATCTCACGAATACCGATGACCATTTTGCAAGCTGTAGTGCTTGTGGGGCTACATGCAATGAGACGAAAATTCTAGTCAGCGGACATAATAAGACAGTGCCCCAGAAGTGTTAGAGGCATTTCATTTTGCTAAGAAGGGCCACGAGTGCATTAGTCTAGTAAATTTTCAAGGTAAGGAGGTTCTAGAAGGTGACCTTGTCGCGGTGAACTTGTCCTCAGTTCCCCCCTTCTCCTCCTTCCTGCTTCTCTTCTTCGTTTTGGAGCCGAGCTCCTCCAGCTAGCGTTGCTGCTGCGAAGAAGGATGGACGGAAGCCTTCCTGCTATCTGCCCGCCGTCGCGTTGTCGACTTGAAAGATGAGACCGGCCTTTCACACAAACACAACACCAGGCTTTATACACGAGACAGATAGTACATACATATTGACGTACACATGGATGACTTAGCTTCGGTTAGTAGGGCATAGGTGAAGCCATCGGTTGGTAGGGCCTAGCGGTGGGACCGTCGCTCCAATTCGACAGAGCCGACCCCAGTGCGTAGCACCTCTCCAGCGACCTCAACCACCGCCCGGACTCGTACTAGATGTCCCCTCTAGTACTATCCGCGCCCGAACCCCAGTTGGGAGGACCTTGGTGGAACGATCGCTTCCATTCGACAGAGCCGACCCCAGTGCATCGCACTGCTCCTGCGACCGTAACCACCACCCGGAGTGGTGCTAGATGTACTCTCTAGCGCTATCCACTCCGTCCTCGCCAACCTTCGGGCTACCCTCCAACCTACTGCTTACCTTCAGCCTTTCCAACCTCCGCTTCCAGTCCTGCTTCCAGTCTCTTTGCCAGGCAAAAGGGGCCACCTTATATACACCGGTTGCTCCGCCCCTCAACCTCTCACAACCAATCACAAACGGCGATTTACACCCCGACGCCGCTCTAACCAATGACAACCGTGAACAATACATTGGGTACGCTTGCTGCCCACCACGCTGCGGGGAGGGAGTGAGGGCGCCAAACCAGCTGCACAATACAGCCTCACAATGGCCTCCTCCTTCCCCACCTGTTCACCGCGTGGATGCGCGTATTTTCCGGCGCCTGTTTGGCTACCTTGGCATACCTATTCCCCGTCTCATTCCGACGACCCTTACAGTCGCACATCTATCGATCTCAGGAATACCGCTGACCATTGTGCAAGCTGTAGTGCTTGTGGGGCTACATGCAATGTGACGAAAATTCTAGTCAGCGGACATAATAAGACAGCGCCCCAGAAGTGTTAGAGACATTTCATTTTGCTAAGAGGGGCCACGAGTGCATTAGTCGCACATCTATCGATCTCACGAATACCGCTGACCATTGAGCAAGCTGTAGTGCTTGTACGGCTATATGCAATGAGACGAAAGTTCTAGTCAGCGGACATAATAAGACAGCGCGCCAGAAGTGTTAGAGGCATTTCATTTTGCTAAGAGGGGCCACGAGTGCATTAGTCGCACATCTATCGATCTCACGAATACCGCTGACCATTGAGCAAGCTGTAGTGCTTGTACGGCTATATGCAATGAGACGAAAATTCTAGTCAGCGGACATAATAAGACAGCGCCCCAGAAGTGTTAGAGACATTTCATTTTGCTAAGAGGGGCCACGAGTGCATTAGTCGCACATCTATCGATCTCACGAATACCGCTGACCATTGAGCAAGCTGTAGTGCTTGTACGGCTATATGCAATGAGACGAAAGTTCTAGTCAGCGGACATAATAAGACAGCGCGCCAGAAGTGTTAGAGGCATTTCATTTTGCTAAGAGGCGAACGAGTGCATTAGTCGCACATAATGCGGGCATAATAAGACAGCGCCCCAGAAGTTCAAAAGGACAGAAAGTTGAGCGAGTTGGTAACATTCCATAATCAAAAGAAGAGGCGTGCAGGACACGGACACAAGAAGAGAAGTGAACACCACGAACGCCGACTAACAACTGATGCACAGCACAGAGGCGAAAAAGAAAGAAGACACACAGCTTATCTGCGCATGCTCGGAATGGTAGCGCCACCTGTCAATCGGTTACACGTGCCCGTCTACGCGATAGACAACTCCTAAGGCATTCTATCTCCTCTCTGTTTAAGCTAATCGACGGCTGACTCACGCATGCACTTCCACTAATACTGATATGCCAGGCCTCAACCAATAAACGCGTATCTTCGTTCTTATGCCTGTACAGGATCTCGGTATTATCTAACTCGGGCATGCAGCTACAGACCTGGCAGTGCAAGGATAGATTGGACGGCGTCCCACCTGATAGCGACCTCCTGTGTTCAATTAATCTTTGATTAATACAACGCGCAGTTTGCCCTACATAAAACCGTCCGCAGCTAAAAGGAATCTTATAAACTACACCCATGCGGCAGTCGGTGAAATTGTTCTTGGCTAGGTGCTTAACCGGACAGATATCGGTTCGCTTCTTACCTTCCTTCTGCTCAATTCTTCTATGCACTGCAGCACAAACCCTTCCTAACTTATTGGGAGCCGTAAACACAACATTAACCCCATATTTACTTCCCACTTTCTTAAGCCGGTGCGAAACTGCGTGGATGTATGGAATACTCACGACCTTTTTCTTGTTAATGTTACTCTCTGCTACCGCTTTTGTTCCGGTCGAAATCGACTTCTTAAGACGCTCAGCTACTGTGGCTATGGCTAGTCTAGGGTAACCTGCATCTAAGAGGCGCTCAACCTGCGCATTAAAGCTAATGGTCAAACGGTGCACGCACGACTTCGCTAGGGCTGACTTTAAACAGGACAAGGCTATTCCGTTTTTACTACTTTCGAATGCTTGGAGTCAAAATTTAGCAACGGCTTAGATGCTCTAGGGGAATACTGCCAACACACGTGATTCCGCTCAAATGACAACGAGATATCTAAAAATTGTATTACGTTTTTCTCCGGTAGTTCTTTCTTAAACGTTAAACCATCTCCATTAAGTTTAAATTGATCGCTTACATAGGTGACGACGGATTCAAAATCATCCTTACTACAAAGTACCAAGTAATCGTCCGCATACCGAAATACCCTAATGATGCGGTCCCCTAAGGCCTCTTTTAAACGGCAGTCAAACTTGCTCAAGTATAGATCACTTAGAATAGGGGCTACCTTTGAACCTATACAAATCCCTGATTTCTGCACATACACGCCTTCCCTGTATCCAACTAATGTTGACGTTAAGTACATGGAAAGAATTTCTAGAAAGGTACCTGTGGAAACTCCGCATCTATCTATGAAACCGGACTCTTGCCCTTGTTCTTCAATACATTCTTTCACGCAATTTAGTAAACCTTCATGCGGCAACGAGTAATACAAATCCTCCACATCCATGCTAAACGCTGTGCAGTCGCCAGGATTTTCCTCTGTTAACAACTGAACTAGAGCCTGAGAATTACGTACATGGAAGGGGTCAGAAAAACTTAAGGAAGTTAAGCATTTCTGCAAATACCTAGCTACACAAACTTGCCACGTCCCTGACTCCGATACAATCGAGCGAAACGGAATTTCTGGCTTATTGTTAGTGTTAGAGTCAGCGGACATAATAAGACAGCGCCCCAGAAGTGTTAGAGGCATTTCATTTTGCTAAGAGGGGCCACGAGTGCATTAGTCACACATCTATCGATCTCACGAATACCGCTGACCATTGTGCAAGCTGTAGTGCTTGTGGGGCTACATGCAATGAGACGAAAAATATACTTCAAAAGAGTGGACCGTTGGGCAAGTTGGTGTCCAGACATGGAATACATCGTGAAAGCGCTACCACACAACACAGAGGAAGAAGAGACGAGCACAGGCGCATGCGCCTGTGCTCGTCTCTTCTTCCTCTGTGTTGTGTGGTAGCGCTTTCACGATGTATTCCATGTACGAAAATTATAGTCAGCGGACAAAATAAGACAGCGCCCCAGAAGTGTTAGAGGCATTTCATTTTGCTAAGAGGGGCCACGAGTGCATTAGTCACACATCTATCGATCTCACGAATCCCGCTGACCATTGTGTAAGCTGTAGTGCTTGTGGGGCTATATGCAATGACACGAAAATTCTAGTCAGCGGACATAATAAGTCAGCGCGCCAGAAGTGTTAGAGGCATTTCATTTTGCTAAGAGGGGCCCATGAGTGCATTAGTCGCACATCTATCGATCTCACGAATACCGCTGACCATTGTGCAAGCTGTAGTGCTTGTGGGGCTATATACGATGAGACGAAAATTCTAGTCAGCGGACATAATAAGTCAGCGCGCCAGAAGTGTTAGAGGCATTTCATTTTGCTAAGAGGGGCCACGAGTGCATTAGTCACACATCTATCGATCTCACGAATACCGCTGACCATTGTGCAAGCTGTAGTGCTTGTACGGCTATATGCAATGAGACGAAAGTTCTAGTCAGCTTCTCTTCTTCGTTTTGGAGCCGAGCTCCTCCAGCTAGCGTTGCTGCTGCGAAGAAGGATGGACGGAAGCCTTCCTGCTATCTGCCCGCCGTCGCGTTGTCGACTTGAAAGATGAGACCGGCCTTTCACACAAACACAACACCAGGCTTTATACACGAGACAGATAGTACATACATATTGACGTACACATGGATGACTTAGCTTCGGTTAGTAGGGCATAGGTGAAGCCATCGGTTGGTAGGGCCTAGCGGTGGGACCGTCGCTCCAATTCGACAGAGCCGACCCCAGTGCGTAGCACCTCTCCAGCGACCTCAACCACCGCCCGGACTCGTACTAGATGTCCCCTCTAGTACTATCCGCGCCCGAACCCCAGTTGGGAGGACCTTGGTGGAACGATCGCTTCCATTCGACAGAGCCGACCCCAGTGCATCGCACTGCTCCTGCGACCGTAACCACCACCCGGAGTGGTGCTAGATGTACTCTCTAGCGCTATCCACTCCGTCCTCGCCAACCTTCGGGCTACCCTCCAACCTACTGCTTACCTTCAGCCTTTCCAACCTCCGCTTCCAGTCCTGCTTCCAGTCTCTGGCTTCCGATCCTCTTGCCAGGCAAAAGGGGCCACCTTATATACACCGGTTGCTCCGCCCCTCAACCTCTCA
Organism: Hyalomma asiaticum; assembly: GCA_013339685.2. NCBI lineage: Eukaryota > Metazoa > Arthropoda > Arachnida > Ixodida > Ixodidae > Hyalomma > Hyalomma asiaticum. Next base: position 23,627 of record JABSTT010003041.1, read on the forward strand.
CAACCAATCACAAACGGCGATTTACACCCCGACGCCGCTCTAACCAATGACAACCGTGAACAATACATTGGGTACGCTTCCTGCCCACCACGCTGCGGGGGAGGGAGTGAGGGCGCCAAACCAGCTGCACAATACAGCCTCACAATGGCCTCCTCCTTCCCCACCTGTTCACCGCGTGGATGCGCGTATTTTCCGGCGCCTGTTTGGCTACCTTGGCATACCTATTCCCCGTCTCATTCCGACGACCCTTACAGTCGCACATCTATCGATCTCAGGAATACCGCTGACCATTGTGCAAGCTGTAGTGCTTGTGGGGCTACATGCAATGTGACGAAAATTCTAGTCAGCGGACATAATAAGACAGCGCCCCAGAAGTGTTAGAGACATTTCATTTTGCTAAGAGGGGCCACGAGTGCATTAGTCGCACATCTATCGATCTCACGAATACCGCTGACCATTGAGCAAGCTGTAGTGCTTGTACGGCTATATGCAATGAGACGAAAGTTCTAGTCAGCGGACATAATAAGACAGCGCGCCAGAAGTGTTAGAGGCATTTCATTTTGCTAAGAGGGGCCACGAGTGCATTAGTCGCACATCTATCGATCTCACGAATACCGCTGACCATTGAGCAAGCTGTAGTGCTTGTACGGCTATATGCAATGAGACGAAAGTTCTAGTCAGCGGACATAATAAGACAGCGCGCCAGAAGTGTTAGAGACATTTCATTTTGCTAAGAGGGGCCACGAGTGCATTAGTCGCACATCTATCGATCTCACGAATACCGCTGACCATTGAGCAAGCTGTAGTGCTTGTACGGCTATATGCAATGAGACGAAAGTTCTAGTCAGCGGACATAATAAGACAGCGCCCCAGAAGTGTTAGAGACATTTCATTTTGCTAAGAGGGGCCACGAGTGCATTAGTTGCACATCTATCGATCTCACGAATACCGCTGACCATTGAGCAAGCTGTAGTGCTTGTACGGCTATATGCAATGAGACGAAAATTCTAGTCAGCGGACATAATAAGACAGCGCCCCAGAAGTGTTAGAGACATTTCATTTGCTAAGAGGGCCACGAGTGCATTAGTCGCACATCTATCGATCTCACGAATACCGCTGACCATTGAGCAAGCTGTAGTGCTTGTACGGCTATATGCAATGAGACGAAAGTTCTAGTCAGCGGACATAATAAGACAGCGCGCCAGAAGTGTTAGAGGCATTTCATTTTGCTAAGAGGCGAACGAGTGCATTAGTCGCACATAATGCGGGCATAATAAGACAGCGCCCCAGAAGTTCAAAAGGACAGAAAGTTGAGCGAGTTGGTAACATTCCATAATCAAAAGAAGAGGCGTGCAGGACACGGACACAAGAAGAGAAGTGAACACCACGAACGCCGACTAACAACTGATGCACAGCACAGAGGCGAAAAAGAAAGAAGACACACAGCTTATCTGCGCATGCTCGGAATGGTAGCGCCACCTGTCAATCGGTTACACGTGCCCGTCTACGCGATAGACAACTCCTAAGGCATTCTATCTCCTCTCTGTTTAAGCTAATCGACGGCTGACTCACGCATGCACTTCCACTAATACTGATATGCCAGGCCTCAACCAATAAACGCGTATCTTCGTTCTTATGCCTGTACAGGATCTCGGTATTATCTAACTCGGGCATGCAGCTACAGACCTGGCAGTGCAAGGATAGATTGGACGGCGTCCCACCTGATAGCGACCTCCTGTGTTCAATTAATCTTTGATTAATACAACGCGCAGTTTGCCCTACATAAAACCGTCCGCAGCTAAAAGGAATCTTATAAACTACACCCATGCGGCAGTCGGTGAAATTGTTCTTGGCTAGGTGCTTAACCGGACAGATATCGGTTCGCTTCTTACCTTCCTTCTGCTCAATTCTTCTATGCACTGCAGCACAAACCCTTCCTAACTTATTGGGAGCCGTAAACACAACATTAACCCCATATTTACTTCCCACTTTCTTAAGCCGGTGCGAAACTGCGTGGATGTATGGAATACTCACGACCTTTTTCTTGTTAATGTTACTCTCTGCTACCGCTTTTGTTCCGGTCGAAATCGACTTCTTAAGACGCTCAGCTACTGTGGCTATGGCTAGTCTAGGGTAACCTGCATCTAAGAGGCGCTCAACCTGCGCATTAAAGCTAATGGTCAAACGGTGCACGCACGACTTCGCTAGGGCTGACTTTAAACAGGACAAGGCTATTCCGTTTTTTACTACTTTCGAATGCTTGGAGTCAAAATTTAGCAACGGCTTAGATGCTCTAGGGGAATACTGCCAACACACGTGATTCCGCTCAAATGACAACGAGATATCTAAAAATTGTATTACGTTTTTCTCCGGTAGTTCTTTCTTAAACGTTAAACCATCTCCATTAAGTTTAAATTGATCGCTTACATAGGTGACGACGGATTCAAAATCATCCTTACTACAAAGTACCAAGTAATCGTCCGCATACCGAAATACCCTAATGATGCGGTCCCCTAAGGCCTCTTTTAAACGGCAGTCAAACTTGCTCAAGTATAGATCACTTAGAATAGGGGCTACCTTTGAACCTATACAAATCCCTGATTTCTGCACATACACGCCTTCCCTGTATCCAACTAATGTTGACGTTAAGTACATGGAAAGAATTTCTAGAAAGGTACCTGTGGAAACTCCGCATCTATCTATGAAACCGGACTCTTGCCCTTGTTCTTCAATACATTCTTTCACGCAATTTAGTAAACCTTCATGCGGCAACGAGTAATACAAATCCTCCACATCCATGCTAAACGCTGTGCAGTCGCCAGGATTTTCCTCTGTTAACAACTGAACTAGAGCCTGAGAATTACGTACATGGAAGGGGTCAGAAAAACTTAAGGAAGTTAAGCATTTCTGCAAATACCTAGCTACACAAACTTGCCACGTCCCTGACTCCGATACAATCGAGCGAAACGGAATTTCTGGCTTATTGTTAGTGTTAGAGTCAGCGGACATAATAAGACAGCGCCCCAGAAGTGTTAGAGGCATTTCATTTTGCTAAGAGGGGCCACGAGTGCATTAGTCACACATCTATCGATCTCACGAATACCGCTGACCATTGTGCAAGCTGTAGTGCTTGTGGGGGCTACATGCAATGAGACGAAAAATATACTTCAAAAGAGTGGACCGTGGGCAAGTTGGTGTCCAGACATGGAATACATCGTGAAAGCGCTACCACACAACACAGAGGAAGAAGAGACGAGCACAGGCGCATGCGCCTGTGCTCGTCTCTTCTTCCTCTGTGTTGTGTGGTAGCGCTTTCACGATGTATTCCATGTACGAAAATTATAGTCAGCGGACAAAATAAGACAGCGCCCCAGAAGTGTTAGAGGCATTTCATTTTGCTAAGAGGGGCCACGAGTGCATTAGTCACACATCTATCGATCTCACGAATCCCGCTGACCATTGTGTAAGCTGTAGTGCTTGTGGGGCTATATGCAATGACACGAAAATTCTAGTCAGCGGACATAATAAGTCAGCGCGCCAGAAGTGTTAGAGGCATTTCATTTTGCTAAGAGGGGCCCATGAGTGCATTAGTCGCACATCTATCGATCTCACGAATACCGCTGACCATTGTGCAAGCTGTAGTGGCTTGTGGGGCTATATACGATGAGACGAA
>JABSTT010003042.1:0-33861 GCA_013339685.2 Hyalomma asiaticum
TATTGGGGTTTTGCAACGTAAACCCCTAGACATCCCTTCCGGTCCTACGAAGTGCACTTTAAAGCGGCACAATTTAGCACGGACCGCATAAGACAGTTACTTTGAATTATATCTAAATAAAGTCGCCGACCAGGTCAGATGGAGCGTTCCTGTAGCTGCCCTCCGAATACCGAGGTAGCGCTGAAGTAAAGCAAATAAAATCCACGCATATCCACGGAGTGAATGATGATGAGTGGGCGAAGCTTCGGAGGTTCATCGGTAAAACCGTGAATCTTCCGTGAATCTTGCCCAGTACATCATCAAAGAAGTGACAAACACTGTGTGTCGCCATCTAGCGCTCTTGTATCACACTAGAGCACGCAGCGAGCGCCTCCGCGCCATCTATTGATCAATTCACGTACTAGCTAAGCAGCACCGCAGCGCTCGGACGGACGGACGGACGGACGGACATACATAGAGACAGACAGATAGACAGACGGCGGACAGACAGACAGACGGACAGACAGACAGACAGACAGACAGACTCCCATGCTACGCGTTCCCATAGATCTGAATGAAGCGAGCACCGCGGCGCCATCACGCCATCTAGTGAGCACTTCATAAAACTACAGGTGGCTACATACTACATCGGAGGAAGGACAGACCCACGCCCTAAGGAGCTTCGCCCCTAAAAATTTTGCTAGACTTAAGAAACACCGGTGGCTTGGAAGACGAGGATGACAATTGTGTCATCCTATGGTCTCATTGCTTTGCGCTCTGCAATAAAGCTGCCCCAATTTTAGGAAGTTATAAAGGAGTGGCCGAATGCGATTCGTTCGTTTTTACATATCTCCACACCACCTTCAAGTATGTAAGTAAGCCTGGTGACGATAATTCTATGAACCCTTTGATTTCTTCCATTGATGCATTCGAGGTTTTGGTGAGGCATATTATAGTAGCCCAGAGGGAGCGTCACCAAGCGGTATATCGTCTGCATATTTCTTAAAGGTGTCTTATGAGACGATAATTATCAGTGGATACTCACTTGTATGGGAATTATTTTCGTTGTCATAACCGCTTACCATTACCGTGTAGGCGACAGCCAACGTAGCGAAGAGAACTGGTTTACACATATTGCAATCTGACAGGAAACAAGAACACAGATGTCTGTCTGTGGTAGTGCTTTAAATACAGGAACTGCCCGGCATTAAAAGTTGCCTAGGCCTTTTTAACAGAAAAAATTTTGAGAGGAGTGCCAAATAGACTAAGTTTTCCAGTATCTGTCTGCTCTAAAATGTTTCTTTCATGATATTTTATTAACCCTTACTCTTAAGGCTATCTACTGCGTCAAAGTAATGGCAGTGATAGAAGTTCTGCTACGTTTATTAAATTATCTTCGACGCCTTAAAAAAATATGGCCATTGTTCTTTCCCGTTTCGACAAGCATGTCTCCAAAACAGTTTTTATTGCCATTCAGTATCTAAAAAAATCACAGCGTATCGATGAGGTGAATGATGATGAGTGGGCGAAGCTCCGGAGGTTCATCGGTAAAACCGTGAATCTTCCGTGAATTTTGCCCAGTACATCATCAAAGACGTGAAAAACACTGTGTGTCGCCATCTAGCGCTCTCCTATCACACTTGAGCACGCAGCGAGCGCCTCCGCGCCATCTATTCATCAAATCACGTAGTAGCTTAGCAGCACCGCAGCGCTCGGACGAACGGACGGACGGACAGACAGACAGATGGACGGACGGACAGACAGACAGACGGACGGACAGACAGACATACCCCCATACTACACGTTCCCATACATCTGAATGAATCGAGCACCGCAGCGCCATCACGCCATCAAGTGGGCACTTCATAAAACTACAGGTGGCTACATACTATGTACGGATGAGGGAACGATACACGCCCTAAGGAGCTTCGCCCCTAAAACTCATTTCTGGGCGTCACTGAATCCTGCGTGAAGTTACACTCTTAAAACAGAACTGTTTGCGGTATAGGCATTCCGTGCATTAAGCGGCACGTGCCTGATCCGTCGGTATTTTTGGTGTCCCACGCATCTTCCATGCGCAGGTACATACATACATACATACATACATACATACATACATACATACATACATACATACATACATACATAGTTTGCGTCTCGCGGGGACGGTGTTTTGCAGCCTACCCGTGCCTGGCTCGCGCGCTTCCCGACATGGGATTCTCTTGCGTCGCCAGGACGTCCACCGAGAAGATTCACCGAGAGGTTAATTCCTCTGAACTAAAAGCGCACTCTCACTGGCGTCAAGACCAGGAGCCACATGCTCCTGACAGTGAGGGGTCCGACGATTTTCGACGTCCTCGTTGGCGGAGTGGTGATGGCACTGGACTGTGGGCCCAAACGATGCATCGGTCGTATATTCAATGGAATTTCGAGACCCCGCAACTACGGCTTCCTTCTCTACTGCATTCATTACGTTTTCCCTCTTTTGAGTGCCCCACATACGTTACCAACCGTACGTTACTAATTAACGCTCGTAGACATTTTAGTTTGCAGCGCGCGATCATTAACGATTACCTGTTCCCGAAGGGCAGTGCTTTTCAACGGGACCACGCCCTCCGAGCGCTATTCACGTTTCTTGAAGCTACTGGCTTTGCGTCTCATTTAAAGTCATATCTTACTTTTGTTTTCCTTTTTCCGTGTATTCGTCTGTTTTTACTTTATATTTTCAGTCCTCTCTGCTCTATTTCCTTCTCCTAAAAGAGCAGCAGGCGTCGTGCCCCTCTCTGCGGCAGATGTAAGCTTGTTCTGCTTTCCTTAAGTCCTTGTGTGTACATATTTACACGCCAAGTAATAACTACTACTGCCCCCCCCCCCCGTTTGCTGAGTGGTACTCTCGATAGGGCTGCAGCGTCTTTAACTGAAACACATCTAGTTATTATTATTATTATTCTTGTTGTTCTTATTGCTATTGTTGTCGTTGTGGTTGTACTTGAATGTCGATGCTTGGAGGATCTCGCAAGGTTGGCGCAGTTTGGGAGCACGAAGCCGAATCAGGTCGCCACTAGTATTACTTCGCAGAGTATTTCAATATGTTACTACCGCATTATTTATTCGCGCTTCCGGTTGAGCACTGTACTCTTTCACTAGGTGAAAAGTTCATCCTGTTCCGGAAGGAACTTACCGTTAGTCGCTTATCTTTAGGAAATAGCACTGTGACTTTCCCATGCCTTTCTCAACCGCAAGCGTGCGTACATATATTCCTTCCGGTGAACAAGTGGTGAATCATAAACCATCTTCCGCTTTGCGTGCTTCGTTTGCTACGCTAGTTTGTCAGACTGGAGGGGACTTCTACAGTCCGAGCGCTATGTGAAGTCTCCTCCGCGAAAAATATCATTAAGGAGAATTCGTCCTTCTGTCGTCGTCGTCCTGGTAGAAGTAGTAGTAGTCCAAATGATATTCGTTGGTTCCTTGGCTGAGCAGGTAGGTCACGTGGTCTCGCTTTGACCAATGAAGTGAAAAAGTTTGTGGGTTTAAAATACTGCCCCGCATTCGCTTAAATCCCTTAAATTTTGGCGTGACAAAAACAAGGAAATATTTGTGCTGGAGCACGCGTTCAAACCTTGGTCCGGCGCTGCTAAAGCAAGTATCTCGCCCACTAGGGTACACGCACACGCATGCGAGCCATATGAACGTCTTTGATTTTCTACCAAACAAGTAAATAAATAAATAAACAAAGAAATGAAGGGAAGGATGAATCATGGCGAAGAAAAAGAGGTTGCTCTCGGCAATGACGTTAGCGAGGGTCCCCACCCTCTGAAGCCAAGCCAACAGTACACTGCACACCTAAACTTGTGAGGTGTTGCATTGACGCTGCTGTGGTGTTTCCCCTGCTAACAGAAGGGTTTGTTTGCTTCGGGCAGCGACTTGTGGAAACCGCGTGTACTCTTAGTCGGCTTTTATCAAGGCCCACAATTTTTTCCTCAAGCGGTTTTACCATGTACATATGGCCTTACTCTTTGCCAAAGGTACTGCGGATGAGAACGTTGTTGTGAGATTGTTCACATGTTTAGCTGGTCGCAACGGACCCTCGTGAAGGAGGCGTGCATGAATCACTATTATCCGAGATATGCAGTTCCTCTTACTCTTTCGGAAGCCACGGAGAATTTCGGAATTCGTTATTGTTAACAGTTTGCGGTAGATTCGCCAAGTCTTGGTTGCAAATAAATCTCTCTTATTTAGGTGCCTCAAAATCGTGTTACTTGACCCTAATTACACGTGACCCAGCGTTTTTTAATTGTTCTGCATGCATTCGTCTATATATTTACCTGGCCTTTTCGTTCGTATGGGACACCGCGGCATTTTTGCGGGAAAAAAACGGTGCCTGAAGCACTGCTGTGCTAACCCCAAACAACTATTTTGTGCATACTAACGGCCGCTTCCACTACTGGCAGGTTTAATGCTCCTGCAAGATAGAAGTAACACATACAGTGCGTCCACATTCATCGTTATAATGATTCATCTGCCTAGCCTTTGACCCAAGGAGTTCATTAGGCACTTCTACTTCATTAGGCACTTCTCCTTGTAGTAGAAGTGCCTAATCATTAGGCACTTCTACTTCATCTGTACATACTCATCATCACCTCGGTCTCTTCATCTTTGTCTGTGGTGGGTCGCCATCTTGGGTCCTATCTGCACCTTGGAGTCAGCCATTCTTCGTAGTCTCAAGGCTCAATAAAACGGCGTTATTACCCCTGCTGCACAAGTGGTAGAGAGTGCTCTTCGGTCCTCCGTCCTCTGCCACCCCCGTCTACCCCCTAGAGCTTCGATCAGGACGCCGACTGTGTCAGCCGCCCGCTGTCATGTCGCAGCCAGCAGGCGCTTCTACTTCAGCCATCTCGCCTCAGAAAGCTGCCGCCCCTCATTGTTGGGTTGTAAGCGGCCACCAGCGTGACCCCCACCTGTTCGCTGGACTTCGCGGTGAAGACGTGGAGGATTGGCTTGATGAATACGACAGAGTAAGCGCAGCCAACCGTTGAGACGATCCGCTTAAGCTAAGCCACCACCCTTTTTATCTCACGGGAGTGGCAAAGACCTGGTTTTACAACCACCAGGTTGACTTCGCGGATTGGCTTAACTTCAAGGAGCAGCTTCGACAAGTTTTCGGCACACCGGTTGTTCGCTCCACTCTCTCAAAAAAGACGCTAGATTCCCGTGAACAACAGCACGGCGCATCATATACGTCGTATATTGAAGACGTCCTTGCCCTTTGTCGACGTGTGAACTCATCCATGACTGAATCAGAGAGGGTTCGGCACATTCTCAAGGGCATCGGGAGTATCGCCTGCAACGCATTGGCTATCGAAAACCCCGAAACCGTCGCCGATATAGCTGCCACTTGCCAGCGCCTTGATGAACTGGAGTCTGTCCGTTTGCAACCGCACACCGCAGAAAGCATCCCTCTCGCCGATTCTTCATTGAGCGCGATGATCCGTACAACCATATGGGAAGAGCTCCAGTTCCTCGGCTTCTTACAACCAACGCCTATGCCTGCTTCTGGTGACGTTTTGCGAGACGTTATAAAGGAAGAGTTGGCGTCCATGACTGGTGCTGTTTGTGCGGACCGTCCAACAACATATCCCCCGCCAACATACGCGAAAGTAGCCGCCACTTCGCCGGCCATAGTTCCATCGATGCCTCCTCAATCAACGCCGGTCCAAATGGCTTCTATGAGTTCCGGTGCATCCACTCAGCCCAGTTATCAGCAGTGGCGCCCGCCGCGTCCTACATACTACTGCGGATATCGTGGTCACATCGCCCGGTTATGGCACAAGCGCCATCAAGACGAGCGCCGCGGTTACGACGTGTACGAACGGAGCACCAGATTATCTGCGTAAGCGCGCCTTCGATCGCGCGCCATCCGTCTAAATTCGTTTTCATGCGACGCGGCGCTTGATTTTGGAATCTGTCGCACGTGATCTTTGCTGCACCATTTTGCACTTTAGCGCGTGCACCACATGTGATGGATTTGTGGGATTTAACATCCCAAAACCAGCTATATGATTATGAGAGACGCCTTAGAGGAGGCCTCCCGAAATTTCGATCATCTTGGGTTCTTTAACGTGCACTGACATCGCACGGCACACGGGCCTCAACATTTCGCCTCCATCGAAATGGAGCCGCCACGGCCGGGATTCGATCCCGCGATCTTGGGATCGGCAGCCGAGTGCCATAATCACTAGACCACCGTGGCGGGGTTGCGCTACACGTGTTCCATATATATCGGTGGGTGTTCCCGAAATAAATCAGTTGCTATTAGCGTCTGTCCTCGTCTGCCACTTCCCTTTTTGTGCTTCCCACTTGCGCTCTTCGTTACTGTGACTATGCACTAACCCAGGAATTTGTTTTACTAAATCAAAAAGGATGTATTGCAATAATGATTTTTTTTTAATTTTCATTTATTTATTGCACAAAAATGGTAGTTACAATTGGGGATTATACAGATACAGAGGGAGGTCCCAAAGTCAACAGACTGTACAGGGGACCTCCCATAAGGAATGAGTAACAAAAGTATATACAACGCAGCTAAATATGAACACAAACTAAACACTGTAACAAAAGAAGCATAACGCTAACAATGTTTGATTATAAAAAAGGGCTAAAAGGTGGTGATGATGAAATGATTATGCTGAGTGTAAGTAAGATCGCAGGTTGAACTTGAATGTGTGGAAATTAGAGAGAGTCTTAATATGGCATGGTAATGAGTTCCAGAATTGTGTGGCTGAGAAGTTAGTAGTAAACTTACCATAATTAGTTCTGGGTTTCGGTAATAAATAGCTATTGCTGGAAGCGAAACGGGTAGACAAAGAGTGAGGATACTGGCTTTTGGTGATTATGGGGAACGGAAGCTTTCCGTTGATGGATTCATCTGCCTAGCCTTTGATCCAAGGAGTTCATTAGGCACTTCTACTTCATTAGGCACTTCTCCTTGTAGTAGAGTGCCTAATCATTAGGCACTTCTACTTCATCTGTACATACTCATCATCACCTCGGTCTCTTCATCTTTGTCTCTGGTGGGTCGCCATCTTGGGTCCGATCTGCACCTTGGAGTCAGCCATTCTCCGTAGCCTCAAGGCTCAATAAAACGGCGTTATTACCCCTGCTTCACAAGTGGTAGAGAGTGCTCTTCGGTCCCCCGTCCTCTGCCACCCCCGTCTACCCCCTAGAGCTTCGATCAGGACGCCGACTGTGTCAGCCGCCCGCTGTCATGTCGCAGCCAGCAGGCGCTTCTACTTCAGCCATCTCGGCACAGAAAGCTGCCGCCCCTCATTGTTGGGTTGTAAGCGGCCACCAGCGTGACCCCCACCTGTTCGCTTGACTTCGCAGTGAAGACGTGGAGGATTGGCTTGATGACTACGACCGAGTAAGCGCAGCCAACCGTTGAGACGATCCGCTTAAGCTAAGCCACCACCCTTTTTATCTCACGGGAATGGCAAAGACCTGGTTTTACAACCACCAGTTTGACTTCGCGGATTGGCTTAACTTCAAGGAGCATTTTCGGCACACCGGTTGTTCGCTCCACTCTCTCAAAAAAGACGCTACATTGCCGTGAAGAACAGCACGGCGCATCATATACGTCGTACTATTGAAGACTCCGTGCCCTTTGTCGACGTTGTGAACTCATCCATTGACTGAATCAAGAGGGTTCGGCACATTCTCAAGGGCATCGGGAGTATCGCCTTCAAAGCATTGGCTATCGAAAACCCGAAACCGTTGCCGATGTAGCTGCCAGTTGCCAGCGCCTTGATGACAGGAGTCTGTCCGTTTTGCAACCGGACATCACAGAAAGCATCCCTCTCGCCGATTCTCATTGAGCGCGATGATCCGTGCAACCATACGGAAGAGCTCCAGTCCCTCGGCTTCTTACCACCAACGCCTCTGGCTGCTTCTGGGGACGTTTTGCGAGACTTATAAAGGAAGCGTTGGCGTCCACGACTGGGTGCTGTTTGTGCAGACCGTCAAACAACCTTATCCCCCGCCAACATACGCGAAAGTAGCCGCCACTTCGCCGGCCATGGTTCCATCGATGCCTCCTCAACCAACGCCGTCCAAATGGCTTCTATGAGTGCCGGTGCATCCACTCAGCCCAATTATCAGGAGTGGCGCCCGCCGCGTCCTACATACTACTGCGGATATCGTGGTCACATCGCCCGGTTTTGGCACAAGCGCCATCAAGACGAGCGCCGCGGTTACGACGTGTACGAACGGAGCATCAGACTATCTGCGAAAGCACGCCTTCGATCGCGCGCCATCCGTCTAAATTCGTTTTCATGCAACGCGGCGCTTGATTTTGGAATTTGTCGCTCGTGATCTTTGCTGCACCATTTTGTACTTTAGCGCGTGCACTACATGTGATTGATTTCTGGGATTTAACATCCCAAAACCAGCTATATGATTATGAGGGAGGCCTCCGCTAAGGCACCTTAGTGGAGGCCTCCCGAAATTTCGACCATCTTGGGTTCTTTAACGTGCACTGTCATCGCACGGCACACGGGCCCATCAACATTCGCCCCTTCGAAATTGCAGCCACCACGGCCGGGATTTGATTCCCGAGATCTGTGGGATCGGCAGCCGGAGTGCCGCGGAACCACTAGGACCCCGATGGCGGGTTGCGGGCCACACGGTGTCCTATAGATATACGGGTGGGTGTTCCCGAAATAAATTCATTGCTATTAGCGCCCGGTGCCTCGTCTGCCACTTCCTTTTTGTGCTTCCCACTTGCGGCTCGTTCGTTACTGTGAATATGCACTAACCCAGGAATTTGTTTTAACTAAATCAAAAAGGAGTATTGCACTAATGGATTGAAAATTACCTTCTTTCACTTTCTGTGCACCAGGTGGATTCCGTGTTTATAAATTAGGGGGGGGGGGGGAGGGGGGGTCGGATCAAATATGCTTTTTGTCGGCATTCGAGTAGCCTTTGTCAAGTACTTAAGTGGCTAGACTTAAAATGCTAACATTAGTCCTTACGACAAATTAGACTAGCCACTAAAAGCCAAATGAGCGTGAACCTCAAGTTTCGATGTGCTCCGGAGCCTAGTGTAAAAATGAGCCAAAAAGCTTCCACCGGAGACGAATTTGCTGCTATTGAACTAAACACATAGACGACCATATATGCGAACTCTTTTAACACTGGCGTATTTAAGTAAACGTGTGAAGGATGGGGAACTGGTAAAACTCTCAAAAAGAATCTGCAAAGGTCAGGTCACTTAAATGACGACTGGCCTGTGCGGAACATACACACATGTGCTGCGTGGCATAGACATCAGGGACATTAAGGTCCCAACACAAATGTACGTACAATTGTCTATTACCTCAAGTACGCAGGGAGAAATGCCACATCTATCCCTCCATGACGTGCGCGACGAAAAGGTCGAAATCTCTAACAGATGTCGTTTCTCGTAGGCGCATTATCAGAGGCATTATTCTACCACTTGCATAAAAGGACTGCTTAGTGCACAAAAAATGTTAGGGATGCTTTTGCTTTTTGAAATCTGGTGTACATTACACGTCAAGCTCTTCAGCTGCCAAGAACTGCCACAAGAAAAAACATTGAATCTTTTTTGCTTGCGTGGCAAGGCGTGAAATGCATGAAAAAACGCTTCGCACTTGCTTGGAATTGGCCACAAGACAAACTCATGAAACCTCTTTGTATTAAATTTGATCGAATTAAACAGAAGTCTCCTTCACAGCAGTAGCACCTCTTGCATACAAACTCATTCATAAAAGAAAGGTGCAAAGTGGCCTACGGACACATAAGATTTGGCACTGCATTTATTCATAGGCCACAAGTGCTAATACCACGCACACCGAGTCTGTAAATACATAGCAAGGGCGCTAAAGATTGTAAAATTTTCATATTACAGCTTCAAGGATATCACATGGGCAAATGGAGAAGGAAACGAAGTACACCGAATAAATAAAAGCTTAAGAGAAAACTACCTTTCGGCTTCCCTACGGAAGCCTTGTTCAAAATAAGGCCGAACAACAAGCAAAGTCTTTATATAAGTTTCAGCACGTGATGCAAGCACCGCGCGCAGGACGAGGGAAGGTTTCCATCATTGCGATTCATTGTTTTCCTTTTAGACTGTATCTCGAGTGATTCGAAATAGAGGCGTGACTTCCAGTTTTTTTATTTCCCGATGATACTCGCGTTTATCCAGTCAATCGGGTGATCGGTCATACTGCTTGTTCGGCCAGTGCATTACACATCACCTTCCTTTTTTCGACATCGTTCTGATGCTGATTGATTGATTGTGGGGTTTAACGTCCCTAAACCAGCTCTGATTATGAGAGACAGCCGTAGTGGAAGGGCTCAGGAAATTTCGACCACCTGGGGTTCTTTAACGTGCACTGACATCGCACAGCACACGGGCCTCAACATTTCGCCTCCATCGAAATGCAGCCGCCGCAGGCCGGGATTCGAATCCGCGACCTTCGGATCTGCAGCCGAGTGCCATAACCACTACACCACCGTGGCGGGGCGTCGTTCTGATGCTGGCGCATGCGCTGTCTGAAGTTGTCGGTTTCGGCCGATACAAACTTTCGCAATCCTCAGGAGGCATTTTGTACACCAGACGAGGAAAGGCTTCCTTCAGTAGCTTGTCCTTTCCACTTACAAGTGATTGCCTTAACTTGCGAACAGGCACGTGGGCAACTTCAACGTCGCCGCTACGTAATAGACGAAATAAGGTCTCACTTACCTCGGGCACGTAAGTCACTGGAGCGCGTTCCTTCTGAACGCTGAACGCTGACGGGTAACTGCACTTGAAAAGTTCCTCCCGAACTGTCTTCATATCAGCGGTCAGGTCTTCCGGATTCGTGGAAATGCGATTCGCACGACCTAACAATGAGGCCACTACTGACCTCTTGTGAGTGTCAGGATGGACAGACCTGAAGTTAAAGTACCTGCCAGTGTGCGTGCCTTACCTGTAAACGCTGAAAGATCTGTAGGGAAGACGAGAAGTCGTTTTCTTTTAAGCTTTTATTTGGTCGGTGTACTTCGTTTCCTTCTTCATGTTTCAAACCGATCAGGCGAGTTTCCGTCGAACTCTTCATTTCATGGGCAAATGGAATGACACCAATGAGTAAGGTTCACGCCAGCAGCACACTGGACAACCTCAACACATTCGGAACACATTGGCCAGCACCTTGGGCAACCTCCACATCTCACCTTCATCGAAATGAAGTCGAGTGCCGTAGTCACTAGAAAACGTGGCGCACTATCGGTGCCCTCGGGTCATATCACTGGAACAAGGACGGGCGCACCAGCACTCATTTTGGACAGCAAAATATATCTCCTGACGAAATGGAGAAGGCAATCCCTTTAACGTAATTGTTTGAACGCTAGACAAGGTGTGAGGAGCTAGTCATACGTTCCACATCTTTTCAATCATCTTAGGAAACGGGCAAGTGTAAACCTTGCCGCGAGTATAGTTGATCTCGCGTCGAACACTTGTGCTCGATTTCCCCTATCTAGTTTTGCTTTCTGAAACTCCCTATTGGAATGTTACATTGTTATCGATTAGCCAGGAGCAACCTACAGAAGCTCTTGCATTCTTGGGCGCAAGATTGCGGCTTCGGAAACAGAAGGGCTCACTCGCTGTCCCTTGAGCCACCGTTATCTCATGAACACGGATAAGGCCGAGGCTTGCCCGGAGTTTTATATCGCTCCGCATTTCATCGAACTCATCAGTCACGATGTAAGCCGCTCCAAACAGAGCGTTCAGAAAGCGCAAATTTCGTACCACTGTAACACAGATAAGCACGGAATAGCAAAATAGAGGCGTTGCAGGAGGGTGTATGGCCACGAACTAACTTACGAAGCGGAGCACGCTTTCCCGGAGCGTCATGACACCCCCTCCCCCGCCGCTCTAGCCGGAGTACATAAGGTGCTTCGCGCCTAATGAGTTTCGGCTGTCGGCGTCTCCTGTCGTCACCGTCATGGTAAAGCAACTAATGGTAAAAAAATTAACACTAGTACCACCTGCTACGATTCGAACCCATAACCATCAGGGATGCGACGATAGGAGCTGGAAGCGCTACCGATCACAGCATCACTACTCTTTTTTTTCCTTTCTTTCATGGGATTTCTTAGAGCGCGCATGAAACGGCCCGTTAGCGAGAATGAGCGCACAAGTACTACGAACAAAGCACTACACAGGCAGCATAAAATGCAGTACAAATTATGAGTGAACATTTGTAAAACCGTGATACATAAGGGCGATGCTGTTAATGACGATAATCACATAAAGATGGAGTACCAGTCCGATCTGATCAGTCCGTTCCTCCTAAAGTACCAGTCCGTTCTTCCTAAAGGTCATCAGATGAACCATCATTCGGGATGAAATGTACAACTGAAGCGGTAGTTGGCTCTGCGTTACGATCTTGCATACGAGTTTTCCAAGTGCTGCGTTCCCATTAGAAAAAAAAACACATGTGTGAAAGGCACCTCGCCATGAGATCGTGGTACGCATACGGAAGAAATGGGCCGTATGTCGTCTCTACACCACTTTACAATTTGCGCCGAAGTGGCGTCCAGTTAAAGCAAAGGCGTTTAGCAAGTAAAGTTGCTCTCATATTAACATTGCCTCCACTTCACCGCCCTCTTGGTTTGTAGCGATGTTACCGCCATCTAGGAAAGGTAGAGCGAAGTAGACCGTCCTGCTAAGGAGCGGTGGCAGTTGGCGTGTAGTCTCCCTTCCACCACACTCTTAGTCGGCAGCAGTGGTACGCCATCTACGAGAGATGGAGCGGAGCAGATTGTCGTGCTAATATGCTCCGGCAGTTGGTGCCTCACCTCCCTTCCTCAGCCCTCT
Organism: Hyalomma asiaticum; assembly: GCA_013339685.2. Taxonomy (NCBI): domain Eukaryota; kingdom Metazoa; phylum Arthropoda; class Arachnida; order Ixodida; family Ixodidae; genus Hyalomma; species Hyalomma asiaticum. The sequence goes on from JABSTT010003042.1 coordinate 12,854, forward strand.
TGGCTCCGAGCGGTTGTACCGCGATCTAGCAAAGGCAGAGCTAAGGAGGTTGTCGCAGTAATGCGCGCGCCACGATGGGCCGATCCTAGAGGCGGTGCAGCTATGTGGTTTCATGATTTCTAGTGTTTTGGGTCCCTTCATACCATGGTAGAATTACGAGAGATGCCGTGAAGGAGGGCTCCGTAAATTTCGACCACCTCGGGCTCTTTAAACGGCAACGACATCGCATAGTACGCGGGACTCAACATTCAACCTTCATCCAAGTACACCCTCCACGATCGGGATTCTGTCCCAGGAACTCGTGATCAGCTGCCGAATGCCATAGTCACCGGACCACCGTGGCGGGACTTCTAAGCTCTTCTAAATGCTCAAGAAGCAAACACAGTATGCCGTTGTTTAGCATGGCCTAGATAAAAGCTGTTGCGACATTTCTCGTTCAAAAAATCTTTTTCTAGATACTACGATACATAAAATATTAGAATGCCGCACCTGAAGCATAAATTTAGATTTATATCATGGCACGCGCGTGTTTCAATCTTTAGCTACGACAAAATATTATGCAATATCCAAAACACAATAGTTTACAGGCAAAATCTTTATTTCACTGTCTTCTCTCAACCGACATCGTTACCAATTACGGCACCTAGTTCCCATGTGCATCAGAAACCTTGCAGGAGAGTATTTAGGATTCCAATGAAAACCTGCAAGCAAGAGAAATTTTTAAGTGAAACAACAGTTAACTTTATTTACGCTTAAATTTACACCATCAAAACAGAGTGTCGCATACGTGCATCCTTAGCATGTGGGTGCGCGCCTCACACGACACTTCATCATGAGCAGAATCTTCGTCATCAACTTGTCTCCGCCTCTTGCATAGATCGCCGATTATGCTAGTCCCAAGTAAAGCTGCGCTCATGTTATCCCTATAGACATCTTGATCTCCTTTTCCCAGCTGACTCTCTGCCGCACCCTGCCACAATTGATTTCTCTAGGGATCCACTGCCGTGGTCGCACCAATCAGCTTCACGCTTATCTCGAGAATTATACCAATTGACCACAAACGCTTGAGCGTAAAAGACATCGTGCACATATATGGTCATGCCATCTTTACGTAAGTTCCATAATGCTGGATGAGTTTTTTTTTCATCGTGTCGGTTTTGTAGGCGCAGCGCTGTCCTGTATGTGAGCGCATACTTGCCGAGTAGCCGCGCATTCTAAACAATTGTGCTGGCCTTGCTTTCCTGCCTCACCGAAGGAAGGCCCTTCCCAGAGACTATCATTCACGAATTCTCGTTCGATAGCTAAAGTAACTGACGCAAGCTTTAGTTGCCCGTCCCACACGATTCCGAAATTGCCGGTTTGTCGGTTACTGTCGGCGTTGATGTGAAGCTGCCCTAAAACGAGAGATGCCATGGGACGGTGTGCACTGCAGCAACAATAAGCGCCACCTGATAGAAAGAGAACCTTGAATAATTAAATATCGCAATTGGCTGATACGTGGGAACGCGTGCTCCATGTTTCATAAGTTTCTGAAAACACCGTGCAAACTGAGAAGAAAGGGTGCAACAGCGTTGTGACTGTACGTCTATCCTTTTTTTTCTATCAGCAACGTGACAACTTCACCGGCTCATATTATGCTTGCATGGATATTTGCCCGATGCTACTTCTCGCAGTAGGTCATAAAGTCAAGTACTCGCGGGCACATACGAAATACATGCTTAGGCTTTCAATTTCGATATAACGAATAAAGTCATCGGGAGAGTATTTCATGGCGAGAACGCTTTCCGGCAAATGCAATGGCACAACAAACGGTATTTAAATAACCAATATTGTCGATTACATGTGCAAAATAAGCTGAAGTACCACCAATCGCCTTACCAATACTGTGGTCCTAGTTGTACGGGTCCTTGTCGTCGTCGTCGTCTTCTAAAAGTCCACATAAATGCATACAGCTGAATTTGGTACCGAAGCTGTTGCAACTGCTGCTCATTCCCGTTGCTTCAATGCATGTATTTGTTTTAGCATCGTAATATGATATATTTACTTCTGGAGCTTCCGTGATGTTTGGCATACAATTTTTACACGCTGAAATGAAACGCGACAGCGAATATCAGTGGTAGCGTTTAAGTTTTCATGTTTGAGTCACTTAGTCTTGTTGATAGACGATAGGTATGACGGAACTTCCCAAGATGAGCTTCTGAACTAAGTGTCGTGAAAGGTGGTGTACCTAGCATTTGGTGCGCTTTTGGTTGACTAAGATGGACTTTTCTGGTTTACTGGGTTAGGGTACGGGTTAACTTTAGATGGACTAGATAATGCCAAAAGAACACATGCGTGTGGGAGCGACACCAGAACTTTTCTTTCCGACATCTGGCTCATACGTGCATATTCAATATGGGGCACACCCACAGTAAATAAAGTAACCTTATTATCGTGGTCATTAAACAATTCTTTTTACCAATAACGTTATGCTCAGTTATCACATACAGGTTGTTTCCGCTCATTTGCCTCGTTTTTGAAACGAAAGATGCACGGGCATGTTACGGTGGTGCCACAAACTTAGTATTATTCACTATCGTCTTTAGCAAGTCAAGCTATTTTAAAATGAACATGTCCATTTCTGAAGATTAAAAGCATGTTATTGTACAAATAATGTATTGTTATGGTGAGAGCAAAGGTGCTAACATACCGGGCTTTTAAGAATCTGCACGTCATTGCCACTGCCGACGGGTCAAAGTGACATGAAGAGCCGACAGTTCTTCGAACAGGGTAATATCTTATTATAAATATGTGTAAGTGTTCTTGTTTTTATGCAAAGGTCCATTAAACGGTAATACTTCATTGCTTTTGATTATATGGACGTCCTCTTGAGATGTCACTATTCAACCGGAATCAAGACCATGTTGTTTCACAAGTGCGAATTGTTGCCCGTCTTCGCAAAAACTAGGGTCTGGACATTTCGGCGGCAATGAACGATATACATGAACCGGCACCACTTTGCGAGTAGTGGGGTTAGAGCCAAGCATAAAATATGCGCAAATACTCACCATCTGGATACATGCAGGTGTGGCGCCGGTCGCAGTCTGAAAAATAAAGCAGGCCACACCAATCGAGCCATTATTTCTGCTCTTTCCCGCAAAAATGATGGAGATAAAAACAATTTACGAGATGTATACGAGATGTTTACGAGATACTAAATAACAGGAGCACTACCCTCAATACATGCTCAGCCATACTGCAATTACTGACCCCAAGTTACTCTCACGATTGTCAAACTATAATCAATGTGGTGGACAGGATAAGGAAAAAGGAACTGCGGCGTACTGGAAAAAGTTCTTACAAAATTTTCTTCCTCTTACAGTTCTCACTACATAAGAACAGAACCTTATTTTTCGGTATCGCAACAGTGAAGCGCAGATAATTTTTCCAGGAATTGTTACTGTATTATATCTTTCCGAGAAACCTTCATTATAATGACTCCATGCTCAGACAGCAGTTATGCACAAGGAGATGCACATTTATCATTAAAAAAAAACTAATTTTTTAGCTATACTCTTCCACTAGCACCTTGGGCAGTTTCTGTTGATATCTCTAGGTATACTTAAAATACTTCTGGCAGAGTTCTGTTAAGAATGAATTTGAGAAGTCCCTCTACAAAGTTTATTTAAGGTTGGAAGCATGAAACATCACATTGCTTACTGGTTTCAAAATCCGGTCCTGTTTCGGCCGCATACAGCAGTGATGCGACCGTGAAAGAGAGAGCTGCGAAGGCAACTGATCTGTGCATATCTTCAGATGTGTCTCCCCAGCTTAGAAAAGCGGAGGTTACCACGGCCCTTTTTATGCGCGATGGAGCAATGAGAAATGCACGAGAAATCCTTCTTGCAGATGGCTGACGTAAAACACATCGTTATTAATTGGAAGTGTGCTGAATAAAAAATAAATTTTTTATGGCAATGAGCACCTGTTTACGTATTCCCAGTACCATAACGATACTTTATTACCAACTAGAACTAGTGCACTTTCGCAAGTTCCTCACTTCTTTTGAAGGAGCTGACGTAGCTGGAAAACGTTGTCATGGAACTTAAGCAAGAATGGCCTGCCATTCCTTGAAAACGTATCTGTGGACAGCTCAGATAATTCCGTGGAAAATGTCTCGAGACACATTTCGCTCTAAGATGTGACATTTACCAGGATATCATAACTCTCATACAGTTACTTGAAAGTGAAATCTGATGGTTTCTTAAGTGAAGCGAGACATTTTGGCCAACATGAAGAGAAGACAGTTTTAGGTTCAGGCGAATCAATCTACTGTTTTGTTACAAATGCAAAATGCTGGCGACACGTGCACTATTTCGCTCACGTGTAATAAAAGAATAACATTGCCTAATCATTATGATATGATACGATGGTAAACCGAAACGAATACAGAACTAGGATTTCAATACCTGGCTTCCAAGCTGTTTTTGTATTTAGAGAATGAGAAAAGAATTATTTTATCACGGTTGCTTCAAGACTCACGTGTGAAATATAAAGCATAGGCTACAGTGGTACAAGATATTTGCTTCCGCGCACCACGGTGAGCCGAATGAGATTAAACAGGGCACCGCTGGAGACAGTGTGCCTCAGTTAAAGTATCATGCTTGTCGTCGAAGTCCACGCGTTCCGCATGCGTAAATGTGTACTCAGGAATCCTGTAATTATATGGGTCAGGCGTTATCTTGTGAACCTTTCGAACAACCTAAAATACGTTACAGGTTAAAGGTGGAGGGTTTCGCAATCACCTTGACAAAACACTGTGTGTACCTTAGTAGTAGAGTGCGTCGCCCCGCTGTAATGGTTAAAGTACATTCCTGTTGAACCAAAATATGGGTTCGATCCCGGCTACGGCGGTTGCATTTGTGGCCGAGGTGTTCGGTACCTGAATTATCCTTACCGGAGTATGTGAAAATTGAACATACGTTCCTGAATAGCGCGATCATTCGCTCACTGGGCAGATAACTGTTCTAATGAACCAGTCCGAGATGCCCCAGACATCTGTCAAGTGGCTAGGCGATAGACTGGATATTCACGCTCTCTACACTTTCTGCCACGCACTAATATCTTATGAACACTTGCTCCTCTAGAGACCAGAGGAATCTTTTGTGAAATGTCGCAAGGAAATCATCGTCACGGCCTCAGATTGCGCTGAAGGAAACTTTCAACATTGTGGTTGCATTCGAACATTTGCTTGCGAGACACCACATGTAGGAGGTAGCTGTAAAATTACGAAAAAAGTGAAGCAGTTTCGCTGATCTAACGTTCCGAATACAGGTCAGGCTGTTGAGCTGGTACCATCACCTTGCCACCACCTGCCTCTTTCTCGCCCATGCTGTGTGTGTGATAAGGTTCTATCAGAATCACTATCACTGACATGCAGCAATGGGCTCAGGGCAAGCATGTGGGTGGTAGGTCGATGGGGTTTTACATCCCAAAACCACGATTTGATTATGAGACACGCCGTGGTGCAGGGCACCGGAAATTTCCACTGCCTGGGGTTCTTTAAAGGGTCCCTGAAACGTTTTTTTGACATTGCGTCACTGCTTAGGCAACACAATTATGAAATCATTCACACCGTAAATAAAGCGAAGCACCATGCGCTAAGGCAGCTATGGGCTTATTTCTGTCGCTTTCTTCCTTACCACTGCTGTTCCTCCTCAACTCGATCTGCTGCGGAGTGCGCGCTAGCGACGACAGCGCCTCCCGCGTCAGCCGCTCTGCCCAGCCCTCCGTAGCGACATAGCGCCCCGATATCCTCACTGAGGTCGCCCGCCTCGGCAGTGCTAGCCTCTGTAATAGAGCGCCGGCGACTCGTGTGTACGACGCCATATGCCGCGACGATACCGTTGGCTGAAACGAAGGAGTACGTTGTAGAAGCACGTTGTTCGCAGCTAGGTTTTGAAAATTACGTGCCCGTCACTGGCTCGGAGCCAATCAGCGACCTCTCATTCGATCGGTCGATGACGGGGGCGTTTGAAAACGCCTTTTGGCGAGCCGCTGAGATCTTTTGCGATGAACGTGTTGAAAACCTTATTGTAAATTCCACACTTTACGCACAGCGCTTTTTTTCTTTCTTTGTTTGTTTGGTTGTTCCCGATAGCTGGTTGAGGGCAAGTACTGATGCTCTTTTCCCTCCTGAGCAACCTGGACTTATTTCTTCCTTCCTTTCTTCTTTTTTCTTTTTGGTGCTTGGTCCAGGCCAAGTCGGAACCTATCTGCGCAATTCCTGTTTAATCTTTTGCCTTTCGCACTGTGTGTCTCTTTCGACTCCTCTCTCTTTCTCTGTGTGCCGCTTTTATTTTCTCTTGCTTTTTCATTGCAAGTTGTGTTATAATCGTCTGTAGAACTCAGTCACATCATTCCCATAAATGCGTGTTGTGCAAGCCCGGGCGAACACTCTTACGATTACAAAGCCCACCATCGCACTGCGTGTGACGCGGTTAGAATTATTGTCTAGCCTAGAAAGATTCGTTTCCTTTACTTTTCTGTGGTCAAAACTGCGAATGGGTCATAAGCGCAGTCTCCAAAACCCTTCTAGAGAAGGCCAAGAGCACAAAGAAAAAAAAAATGCCCAGCTCCGTCAAGAAATGATGCAAGTCCACAGTATTACCTAAGTCCACAAGCGTTCTATAAGTTGAAGAAGGTCGCAAGTAGTTTCGGTGTGCCTATTGTTTTATCGGTGCCACGTGAGTTGGCTGGACTGTGTCAGAGCATTATTCGTGCACACAAAAAGCCAGGATGCTGGAAAAAGCACACCATACCGTACGTGGATTGCACGAAGGCCGTTGTGGACGAAATAGTGCCGTCGTGCGGACAAAACTACGTGGGCCAAACGGGCAGACGTGTCAACGTCCGAGCATGGCAGCATGAATTAACCGTAAGAAATAAATGTGTTGGGAGATCTGCCTCCTCACTGCAGGATCTGAGAATGTGAGCCACGATTACGTGAGGCCAAGATCATTGGCAGGAGCGGTAAGACGTTGGCACTAGTAGCTTTGGAGGCGTATCATATAAAAAAGCGAGGGACGAGGTGTATTAGTGACACATCTCTCTTTTCTTATTTGAAAAAGAAACGCGGCTGTTAAAATGTGCACTGTAAATTGGCCTTGACGACTCGCACACACGCATGCGTAAATGCTGCAATTCTGTTCTCTTATGATAAAAGCAGCTGAAGTTTAGCGCTCAACATGTTGCTTCTTCGTGCTTTCAAGTCTGTTTTTTCCATGTTGCCATAAAAAAATATTTTATGACTTCAACCAACTCGCCTACCAATGCGTTCTGCACAAATCCACATAGGCGTGGTTACAGGGTGATTGTTTCGGCCGAGAAATTCTTGCACTGGGTGGTGCTTGCGGAGAAAATTTTTTGCCCTGAAATCAACCCCTTGCGCCTGGCTAGCTATGTGGCTTTGTGGAAATCATGCACGTCACTATAAAGAAATCTCAGGATTCTTTTAGACGGGGGAACGCACGGATGTATGTTGTGTGTCGAGATAGTTTCGTTCATTGACCCTGCGACTAAGCATGAGAGGGTACGGGATAGTAGGACTGAAACAGGGGCGCACAGATATTCCGTAGCATATGCCTGACATCCAGTGACGACGTTGTCACTGAATGTAGTGGAATGTCGCACTCAGCATAGTAGCAAGCTTTATGCTTGTTGTGCGCTGTTCGCAGATGGTACGATAGGAATAGATTGTCTTGACATGAACTAGTACTAACCTATAAAATATTCAGGCTAGGCCTCGCCACAGCTGGGACTATAATTCTATGTTATGCCGACCTAGTGTCAACCTCTAAGACCGAAAAAGATCGAGATCTTCTACTTTGGGGGGGGGGGGGGGGGGTAAAACAGCTTAGAGACATTTAATATTCGTAACACTTAGTCAACATCATACACATCCGACTGATTAACCCGGAAAAATAAATTTGAAGCTGCGAAAAAGAAAAATACAGCCCATGTTGTTTTAATGCTGTACAACAGCAGGCTGTCTTCCCCATAATTCAAAATGCATAGCATCGCTAGCTATCCCACCGTTGCGGGATAACCTGTGCTTGTTTTACTCTGAGCTTACATTAGAAGATGCAAGGATGGGTTCCTAACAGTAACTACAGCAAAGACCAGTCACGTTCTCATTTCTGTGAGCCAAAATTGGGGACCTTTCTTAATTATTCTAAACGAGAAGCTCAGCGTGCTCAACCGAAAGCTAGACGCCGCAGCAACCCTACCCAACACCCTGCCATTTCCGCTTGCGCCTTCGCTAGCCGTGAAATGACATCGAGTGCTGAGGAATATGACACATACTGAGTAAAACGAATGCAGTGCTGAACTGTTCCAAGAATATTAACAGCACAACGCAGCTCGAAGTATGTCTCATTCAGTAGAAAATCTTTAGGGTCCTCTAGCTTTTTTGGCACCTTCCAGCTGTGTATATTGTATATTGAAGGAAGAGAGGAAGACTTCCAACTTCCAATGAGTAGATAAGCTCATTGTGGATTAAAACGTCAAGGATTCACAATAGCTGTCGCTAAAAGCACGATAAACACCAACCTAATGGTGCTTGCACATAAGAATTTCGCTAATCAAAAATAAATGTGGAGGGGCGATTCTACTTGGCCTAAGCAGCTTACGCGGTAAAACAAGCTCTGATCGTTAGCGATTCGTGGCACACTGCTCTCGCTCATTCACACTTATAGGAGCAATAGGAGAAAAGGGAAAATCCTCTAGCTACGAGTGTGTAAGTGAAAGACAGCTTCAAGCATTAGAGCCCAAGCGTAACTATATGTGTACATAAGTTGCGAAAGTACTTCAGGTGATGTGAACTTGGTAAGTAATTCAGACATTACAAGCAAGCGACTTCTTATCCCTCTTCGTCCGGCGAGTTGGGGCCCACGCCACGGTCAGATTACTCAAACTGGCAATATCACATACGTTGCGTCGCTAAAAAAATCTCCCAGACATGCGACAACGATGGAGAACAGCGGCAGTGTAAGCTATGTTTTGCTGTGTCAATTTTTTTCTTTCGGAAAGATTGACAGAGCTCACAGGAAGACCTATTTTACTCTTTTCCGTCTTTTCTTTCGAGAAGGCGCATTTGGTACGTGCCCATGAGTCCGATTATTGATATCACCCGCTCGGCGGTGTACAGGCTGTCAGACTATGCACACAAAATTATTTCCCCGCTTGTCGCACGGACTGAGACACACATCAAGAATTTTGCACATTTCAGTGACAAGGTACGTGACTTCAGAAGATGATGAGGTGTTATTATCTTTTGGTATCAAGTCCCTCTTTATAAGCGCTCCAGTTGAACTTGCCGTTGAACCGTGCACTGCCAAGAAGAATGCCAATAAAGACTGCAGACCTAGCAAGGCCTTCTCCGGTTATGCTTGCAGAACACATTCTTCACGTTGCAGAGCAGGTGTTATAAACAGGTACATGGCGCTGCCTTGACTACATCCGTATCGGTCGCCGTTGCCAACCCGACAATGGAAGCGCCAGAGAGCCACGCTTTGTCTTCGTTCGTTTACCCACGAATAATACTTCTTCGGTATGCGGACGATTATTTTTGCATCATACAACGCGATGCCCTGCTGGGCTTTTGAAAGCATCTGAATTCTGTCGACGAGGCCATACAATTCACGGCGGAGAAAGAATCCGATGGCTGCCTTCCATTCCTCGATGTCGTCTTCAACCGAAATTAGCCCTTGAAGTTCCCCGTTTGCAGAAAAGCACACATACCGGCCGCTGTCTCAATTTCGGATTAGTGAACCCTCCCTCCGATAAACGTTCAGTCGTCTATACTTTTGCAACGAACTCAGCGGACGTGCTCAAAGGAAGATGTATGGAACGACGTGGATATGGTCCATGGGGAGCTGGGTGCATGCGGATGCCCTTCTTCGTTCATCAAGTCAGTAGTACATTGTCAATTTTCACGACCGGCTCAACTAAGCACCCGCTCTACAAGGAAGGGAGCATCGGTGCCTTATGTTCCTGGATTCAGCGAGTCCATTGCCAGAGTTCTTAACTCCTACGATGTTTAGGTGTCGCACATCCCTACAAGAAAAATGGGAAAGGGCCTCAAGAATAGCGAAGATCAGCTTAGCCGCGAGCATTTTCCTGGCGTCGTCTACTAAGTACCCAGCACGGATTGCGACTGAGTTTACATAGGTTAAACCGGAAATTTCGAGAGAAGACTACGGGAGCGTTGCAAAGACGTCAGGAATAAGAAGGCGACGTCTAAGGCCTTAGCAGAACACGTTGTGTTATCGGGCCATGCCGTCAACTGGGAAGACGGTTACGTCATCGCCACGGAAAAGAGGAAAAAAAAGAGAGTGACCTTAATTTAAGGTCGGGCGGTCCCATGCCGCCCATTTTCCACAAGGGTGGGTGACCTCCCAAGCGTACAGTACCTTATAACAGCCGAGCACCAGGCGGAAGCGCGCTTGTCCCTATTTTACCGGTAGGTATCCGGCGGCAGTGGCGGATGCCTCTCTGCCTACCACAGCAAGGCGGACGCTCAACTATTTCACCAAGGCCGTGGTGGGTAAGGTTGGAGCCATTACAATGGCTCGAAAAATGCACATAAGATATCTACAAAACACATAAGAAATACTTAAAGATCAAATGCCATTCAGGAAGCCGAATTCTTCGCAACAGCATAATCAACACGCCACTCACCACGTCTTCCGATGTGAAAAGCATCGGTCATTCCGCGTTTCGCGCTTGAACAGAATCGCAGTTGTGGTCCACACGGGCCGACAATGGCTGTCCTTACAAACATTTGCTAAGTGTGAATAACTATAGTGGTTAACGATTGCTGGTGCTCTTCTGGACGTGTGTTGAAGCAATGGCCAGTCTTACCAGTATATACATGGCCTAAGAATAAACAGCGCGACAAAAAAAAAACAACGACAAGGAAGGAGAAACACAGATACAGCGCTGAACTTACAACTGATTTTATTCCCTGATTACAGCATAATATATAGATGAAACGGACAGAGAGAAAAATGATTGAATGAAAGGCACGTGACAAAGAAATCGAAGTTACAGTGCTGTTTCTTGAAGTGAGGTCGGAACAAGCTGACTAGGGTCGATCTTTGACTTTTGTGTTCAGGGCTGATTATACAAGTTTTTTGGAAACACTACTTGCGGTTCTTCCTGTGACGTTCTAGCTAGTGCTCATAACGGGTTTTCAAAAAAAAAGCAATTTCTTCTTTAGAGAGTGAAATTTCTTCTTTAGAGAGTCAAAAACCGTCAAACACCACAACAACCAGACTACATCGGCAGGCGAAATGCTGCGCTCTAAAGTTCCACATGAAGTGTCCGAGCATGCGGTAAGTGGCAGCGATTAACCCGTTGTGGCGCATACGCGGTTCCTCGCAGTCACTCCCCATCTATTGCAGGGGTTTGAAGTTAAATGGAACGCCGAAATGGTGGCCATTTAAATTGTCTGTTACCACAGGTCCGCTAACTCCTCAAAATTCTGGGAGTTCCACTCGATCTCCGCCTCTTCAGTGGCGCCGATGCAAGTATAGACGTCACCGCGGTTCCGTCGAAGGTGGCGGCGTGAGCTGGGCTGGTCTCCAGGAAACACACCGGACCCCAGAGTTGTTGCGTCCAGCGACGACACCAGTGTCTACTGACTCAGCAGTGAAGAATATTTGCATGACAACATGAAGCTTGTACGAAGCCACAAGGCGAAGGGAAAGAACACGGGGCCTTCTCTATATTCAGGCCAGTTTTCCGTAAAATCAACTCGCATGTCCACGGTCAGCATAATTATTTTAGTGCCAGAACACGCTATTAGCAACCTGAGGCGACTCAACAGACAGTCTGCCTCGGTGCTTTTCGAAGCGGTGGCACCGATAGAGGTCACCGACGTCAGGTTGAACATAAGAAATATGTTGGCTATTGGTGTCGCACACGAGGCTGCATTGACCACATTTAGCAAAATTGCTGAACTTGATGGCATCAAGGTACGCTCGTATATCCCATTTGACAGTGGCGTAACTGTTGGCGTCATCTATGATGTGGATGCGTCTATCTCGGACACTGACATGCATATTTTGATGAAGCCCACTGTAGACGATGTCGCCATATTTCATGTATCTTGTATGGGCTCGTCTCATTCTGGGAAATTATCATTCATGGGAGAACACCTCCCATCACACGTAAAAGTCCGACACTTTAGACATCCTGTACGACCGTTCTTCCGAATCCACTTTAGTACCACAACTGTATGACGTTTGGACACGTGAGCGCTGTGTGCAAGAGCACTATATCTTGCTGGCGCTGCGGTAAACCCCAAGCTACACTCTTGTGACGTCACAGCCCTGAAGGGCTCCAAGTGCCTCGGATGCCACGACGCTTCGTCAAAGGACTGCCCCAGAGTAAAGCAGAAAAAGACGAAACTCAAGCGGATGGCGCACGACGGTTCGTATCGTCGGGAAACGCTTGCTGCCGTTCGAAGGCGACGTTTCCGATGCCGTCTCAGTTAAAGAAACGCGGAGTCCCCATGAAGCGTACTTCGCAGCCGATGACACCGCCTCCTCTGCCACCTAAACCAGGTGCTTCTGTGTGGACTACAGTGAACAACGCCTCGTCGAAGAGTATGACCACAGAAAAATGACCACATTACCAAACCTGCAAACTGAGCGACAGCCACAGTGAACTTCAAAGCCTCAGGGACTACAAGGGACTCAGAAGATTTCGCTCGAGTCAAGCAGAACGCGTCTTGCCGACGGATTTTCCAAATTCACAGCGATGCTTCGGTATTTTTTCGATTTAGTACGGACTCTCCTAAGTAGGCTGAAAGTAATGGATAACCCACCTGAAAGTAATGGATAACCTCCATTTACTTAATTTGATGTAGCGCAAAAAACAAGACACGGACAACAAGAAGGCACATATGGACACCACACAGCGCTTGTGGTGTCCATATGTGCCTTCTTGTTGTCCGTGTCTTGTTTTTTGCGCTACATCAAATTACGTTTAATATGAACCACCAACAAGCCCGCATCGCAACTCTTGTCGACTCCATTTACTGCTTTCAATTAGGCTGTGATCATGATGGCTCACCGATGGTCTTTCTGCACTGAAGCAAAGAAGACTGAGAATTCCTAGTAAAGTGCCAGAACACTGAGCCGTCAATGTCAGACTCCTTAGGATGTGCAGTGCTCGCCTGTCCCTCTTTATTTCTTTCTATTCCCCGTTCCCTCACTTCCAGTGCAGGGTAGCTAAGCGGACGCTCATTTAGTTAACCTTCCTACCTTTCCTCTTCTCTCTCTCTCTCTAAAATTAAGGTAGTGTGTTTTCTGTGCCAAGGCAGTCTTTCGCCTACTTTTGTTAAAGGGGTGCAACACTTGCTTAAGTGTATTTCTTTAGTTTATTACCTGCTGACATGAAGGGAGAGCACGCGAACACTGCAAATTACCCAAAAATTTGAATGATGACGGCAACATTCACTTCCCTCGAACAGCGCTAGCCATTGGCATGCGATGAAGTTCTGGTGAATTGAGGTTGATTCTTCAGGGTTCAGGTGGACAGGCGCATACCAAAATATTGCGGGTGTGAACCCAAATGATTTCTTCCTTCTATTCTTTTTTCTTTCTGCCTTCTTTCTTCCTTCCTTCCTTTCTTGAAAATTTCTTTCTCCTTTCTTCCTCGTTGTTCGTGCATATCCAGTGCAGTGCGCATCTACCTCTATTTCACCCATTTTAATCACCTACACTCACTTTTAAATGACTCGCTTCTCTACTGAGCTTATTCTCTGACGTCGCATATACCTCGTAAAACACTTAAGTAGCTGCTTTTTATAATATATTACTTTTCTGAAGGCTTCCTTCCATTTTCGTAGCAACTTCGATCCGGAAGTAAGTCGAAGGTGCTGCGCAAGAAACAATGTCACTAGGTGCTAGATGCTGGCTCCATAATACTGACCGACATCACTTTTTATTCTGCCAACATGTTGATGGAATGTCTTTCATGTTATTGACAGTGTGTCAGCAAATGTAAAAGAAAATCTGGCCATTCCCACGCATTGTGGGACTCAATATCAAGCGAAGCAACCTTCGGAGAATTTCCCATAGCTTAACTGTTTGGCATTCAGCCAAGTGCACTGAATAGGATTTTGGCGACGCGCTCTGCTCATACATCAGGGCAGCCAAATCATCCAGCTCGTATCATCCACCCTAGAGGAACCCGGCTGCAAGCAGCACTGCGTATCCTATAAAACGCAGTGCTACCGCAGTGTCACTTAATCTGGGTGTCACCGATGGTGGCTACAAAAGGCGACACTCGGTACAAAATTAGGTAGGTCCAGACGCAGTCGCAAGACTTCACTTTCCACTACAACCAGAGGCTTAGTTTTTTAAGCAGGGCAGCCAGAGGATAATATACAACCAAATTCTAGTAGCGGGCGCACGTACATTTTACAGATATTTAGTATAGTATCCCTACAAAGTCCGTATTGTTTTTTCCTTCACCGGCGTTGTCACGCTAAGCTTTAGAGGCTACATTTCATATGTGCGGTCTCCAATTGAGTTTTTCGTTGTAAATTTCCCAGATATTTGAGAGAGGCCACCTGGGGGAATGATATCTTGCTTGCACAATAAAGAAAAGAAAATAGGGACTGTGAATGGGAACACCGACAATGCACATTTACTACCGTAAAATGGGGTTACTTTGTAACACATTTCGTACGTTTTCTTTCTCCCGCTGAACAATTATCAACATAAAGGCGAATGAATAGTAGCATAATGTTGCTAAAGCCTTCCCTCAAACAACGATGTGCTCTACAAATCCGCATCTTTAATACAAACGGCTATATTCAGATTAAAAGCTGTCACAATGCTGCCCCGTCGTGTGGGGCAACTTTGTGACAACGTTGTATTTGGCTGAATATGATTGGGGAAAAAAGGGCTGGCATGAAGTTACCCCATCAAAAGTTTATTTGCGTTATGTGCAATTGGTTTCTTCTCTGGCAATGTCACAATGGTATTACAAATTCTTCGTACATGTACCTTCTCAATCAAGATCTTTTACCTCAAAGATACCTCGATTGCCTACCGACCCAGGGGATTCAATTGTGTACAAAATTTCTTCTTTTGAGTACAAAATGGCGTCTTCGCGGTAGGGCCATCTCCAGTTCTTTTTGGACCTCTCCATAGTACTGACGATGTACGCCTCAGGTTTGACTTCCATCAATCTTCCCGGGAAAAGTTGTCCTTCGAAGTTTACTACGACAAAGTCATCCACGTTGAAGGTGCTTTCCCCGGAACCCGTATTGCGGACCCTTGGGACGTTGGTATTTGGAATCGTGGAGGTGGTAGGAGGGTCCGTTTCCGATAGGTTGTCAAGACTTGCGGAGAGTACCTCGGACTCACTTGTATCTCCTTTCGACCACCTTTTCTTGTCGCCACGCTGACCATCTGAAGACGATTCGCTGTCACTCCTATCTTCTGCGCTTGCGTCCTCAAGAGAAGACCTCTGCCTAGGTCGTGGCTCTGATACTAGAGGAACAGCTGCCCTTCTTTCCTGTTGTCGGTTTTCCCGTCCTGCTGGCTTGTCACAGACACAGTTCGTGTGTCACAAAGTTACCTCGCGAAGTATCAACATTTCACTTTCCTTTCTATAACCTTAAACGAACATGACCTGATTAATGTTATATTACAGTTTCTTTTAGCCTACATGTTAACAATTAGAAGGTCATACCTGATTTAGCTGTTTTGTCGTGCGGACGGCTCGAGCACACAAAGTTTACGGCGCTTCAACAATGCGTTCGAAAACACCATTCAACATGTCATTGTCTAGAGTGGCTCCGGAGCGCGGAAACGTCGGCAGGCTGCCGCTAGGCGGCCCGGCACGTCAGGCGAGCTTTTTGAGTGGCTCACAGCTTCTCGGCGGTGCTTGGTCGTGGCGCGAGATTTAAGATACAGAAAAACGAGCGTGTGTCACAAAGTGACCCCTGCAGTCACAAAGTAACCCCATTTTACGGTAGCGTTTAGCGTCATGCAATGTTTGTCCAGACAGATCGCGAGGGCTCTCATGTGCAGAGTTCGTACATGCGCTTCTTTCTTCTCTTGTACACATGACTTCAGCCCATAACACTAGCAAAACTGCAGCTGGGGGGCGCAGGTGTTGAACGTTAAAGCAGAAGAAAAAGAAGCTATTGACAGTGCGAGTCGAGGGCAAGAGCAGCAACAACAGCGTCTGTTTGCCCAGTGCTCAGCGTCTCGCAAAGATGAGCTTGTGCATAGCTTCGCACCAGGAGAGAAGGGGAAGGAGAAAACCTTTATTCAAAAGAGAGAGAGAGGTGCAGTCTTCAATGGGCAGTACAGTGTGTGGTGTCCCTATTCCGGAACCCTGTTGGTACGAGCCGCGAGCTGAGCCATCCAGACCAAGGTTTTGGGCTTGAAGTTGCGAGCAGCTAACAAAAGTAGCCGCCCACTTCTCCCATGTTAGGTTAGCGTAGGCGGCAAGAGCCTAGTTGAGATCATGCGTTCTCTCATGGTGCGAAGGTATGTACAAATACCTAGTAGAACAAAAGGATGGAGCGTCGCCAAGCCGAGGACGCGGTGTCCGTATCTTCCACCGTCTGTGGTCTTACGCGAATGTCTTTACGAATGCTGGGCCCCGCAGTGCTTTACAAGACGTTTCCCGAAGCCTCAGACCACGACGAATTGTGAGTGTGCCGGAGACAAACACGGATCCAAAAAGCGCATATCAATTTCGCTCACCTTGAGCCACTAGTGAAAGCTTCACTAATATTTTGTGCTCTACTCGCAGAGACTTACTGACGCATAGGTTAAAGGGGAACTCCGGCGGTTTCTCGACCATATTCTGATGTACCTGTTTTCCAAGAATAGCAATATAGCCCTCAACCGGCCTGGGTCAGTCAATTTACTCAGAAACTCACCAATAATTTAAATTAATTGAATTAACCGTGTGTTAAAACCGAAACCTAGACGGGTAGACGCTTCATGCAGCGTATGTCATGACGTCGCAGCCTCCCCGCCATCGGGAATATGGAGCTGGTGAAGTTGGCAGCAAAAAAAAATGAAAGTGACGATGCTCTCCAACGATGTATCGGGTACTCTTGAACTTGATAGCGAAGGTTTTAGCGCTAAGTATGGCCTTTTTCGCTCTAAACGGCCCGCCTGCTTCTGGAGGCAGAGTTGCAGGTAATGACGTCAAAAACGCAGGGTTGCTCGAGCTGGATTCCGCTAAAAATTTCTAAAATTCATTTTTCAGGAAAACTAAATTACTTGCGACCGCCTGACTTACAGGAATTATTGCAGTACTGAGGAGAACATATCGTGAAATTTTGGTTGAGGTCAGTGGGCAATGAAAAATCGCCGGAGTTACCCTTCAAGAACGTCAGTGGTCTATGGTGGCAGACTGTTCATGCTAAATAACTGCATGCAGTTATTTCACAATATATTCACAAGTTTATTTACGGTAAATAGTGTCGCCAATATTTTCTTGGCCAAAGTGCTTTTACTCTTTCGGTAGCATTGAAGCAAAACCTCTGACATCTTGTTGCATCATCGAAATCATTACAGCCATTTGGGGCTGCGGGATGACTTTCGCACTTTTGTGTAGTTTTATTGTAGTACCAACGAATGTCGTCCTCCGTTGGGCGGTGGTATCCGCCTCCATTTGTCATAGTGCAAAGGCATACTGAAAGCAATGAAATGAAATTACGGTATTTTTCAAGGAAGGGAGAAATCATTTTAATGTTTATCCCGTAGTAACTATAGTTCGCGTTGTAAGAATATATTCGTTCGAGAGAAATTTGGCGATTATAAACATATTTTTTCAATAACTACGCATGTGACCACTTTGGCGAGTTGAATAATTTTGGAACAAGTGTACCACATCCTTGTTCAGATGGGAAAAAAACTCAACGCCTCTCCACGAACTGAACCATGACGAGTGGGTGAAGCAGGGGATCGTTCAGCGTTACCGTAAATCACCCGTGACATTGCCCACTCATGCACGTAAATGAGTGACAACGCGTGTATATTTACACACGCGTTGTCATTTATACTCCTGGTCTTTATGAGGTTCCTGCGCTCCCACATCTTAGATCGTGCCGAGTTCCGGATTACCTTTAGTCAACGCGCACGCTGAGAATCCTTATGATTGAACTACGCACAAGAGAAATCTGCCACCGGCACTACATTGTAGGACAAGATCCATTGCTATATATATGGGGTGGCCAGTGAACGAGTGTGTCGCCCGAGCGGTTAGTTTTTTTCATTCAAGAAACTCGCTAGCAGACGCTGCCTGCGTCAGCGTTGTCTCTCGCGAGCGAGTACGCGTTCTCGCTCCTTGCGAGCTGGTAAAGCGTTCATCGAAGAAACAGCGTTTCCATAGTCAACGCGGGCCGTTCGCTCTCTCTGACAACAGCAAATGACAGTGTCTTCGTGGCTACCTCCGGGATCGTCCCACGCATGCACACACAACGTCTGACTGCACTCATGACTGCCGCTGTCCAAGAGAGAGAGAACGCGCGCCGGGAGGCACGCGCCGAGAGAGAGTGCGAGCGTGGCTACGACACACAGCGGAAGACATGCCCCGACCCTAAGGAGCTACGCCCCTAAAAGAACGTTACGCCATTTGAGATTGCGCAGGTCCTGCAGACTGTACATTCAAGATTAACTTTGCACCGGAGCGACTTTGGGTCCCTGAGTCAAACAGGGACCTAGTTCCCTACTATTCTTCAACAACTTAGCCCGCTCGTTTATCTCGAGTAAAAGTCTGAGGACTAGGATAAAAGCAGAGCGTACATATTTAACAATTACCATATTATTGCAAAACATTGCTGCTTTTTCACAACTAAACCACTCTTAGTTGACCCATTTCCGGCGGCGGGGGCGGCGTTGCGTGAGAGGGAAACTGACAACCATGCTTACCATGGGCAAACTATACCACTTGGTGCTGGAGTGATTAAGTGTGCTTGTGCTTGTTTAGGGCGAAGTTTCTGGTTCGATTCCCACAGCCGCGGCTGCATTTCAATAGGACAAGGAAAGGTTGAAATAAAGAAGGAAGGAAATTGACTGAGTGGCTACATATAGGTACACGTTGACAAACCGCAACCTATGCGAAGTGCTTCGTTGAGGAAGTAGACCTGACAAAGACAAGGAAAAAAAGACAGGAAGAACTAAGGACAGAGAGACAGAACGAAGAAGGCCGGATGGCCTGTTTTGGACGAGCGTATCAGTGTAGCTAAGCCACATTAGCTGTTAGGGCGTCTTTACGAAGTGAAAAGGGCGGTGATCTTTTAGGGGCGAAGCTCCTCTTAGTCTAACCTTGTCCCGCGTCAGGCGTCAGTCGTCAGGCGTAACCCGCGTGCCGGGAGGCACGCGCTCGCCCTCGGCGCGTGCCTCCCGGCGCGTGCCTCTGCTGTCTTGTGAGAGAGAGAGACAGAGAGAGAGCGAAAGGCGTGCGTTGGCTATGGAAACGCTCTTTCTTAGAGGAACGCTCTACCAGCTCGCAAAGAAGGAGAACGCGCCCTCACCCGCGAGAGACAACATTGGCGCAGGGAGCGTCTCCTAGCGAGTTTCTTGATTGAGAAATACCGACTGGTCGCGTTGTATAAGCGTTCACTGGCAACCCATATATATATATATATATATATATATTTATATATATATATATATATATATATATATATATATATATATATATATATATATATATATATATATATAGGCACTCGATCTTGACTTGCAATGAAGTGCCGGTGGGAGATTTCACTTGTGCATAGTTGAACCATGAGGTTTCGTAGCGTGCGCGTTAACTAAATTAATCCGGAACTCGGCACGATCTACGATGAACCTCCCGAGCTTCGCCCACTCATCTTCATTCACTCCGTGGGTATGCTGTAATTTTTTTACGAAAATCTTCTCTGCAGCCGAATTGTTGACCCACGTACTCACTATATTTTAAATAAGGTTCCTTCACACGCTTTCTTTATTACTTATTCCGCTAACAAATTTCACTAACGTTCCTAAGTCAGCAGAACAACCTAAAGCCAACGGACGTTACGCGGACGCTGCTTATGCTTCTCAAGCATGTTCTATACCAATAATCCCCTAACACCGGTCAGAGATTTCATTGAGTACTACATTTCTCAAGTGAGAGTACATATGTTTTAGAGCGATTACCTCTTCAGAGAAATGTTGACTGCGTTTGCTTGTAGACTTATTTAGTTCTCTGACAAACATAATTCCACTATAATGTGCCTGTACCTCTTGCTAGATTGTTAAATGCGAATAGTTTCGCTGTTGTTTGGTGTCGTTCCAGTTTCACGAGTATGAGCACTATGCCGACCCCATGAAAATGTGTCGATGGAGGTGAGAAAACTGTTATAATTTCCAAGCGCTGAAACAAAATTTTATTTCCTATTACTGCTGCATGCGTGTGCACTTTCTTGCCTGCCGCAGATGATTCACATAAGTGACAAGGAATATTAGCTTTTTTTCGGTAACACATTTCGCCATGCCACGATGAGGCCGCTAGCCTCGCCCCTACACCGTGCTGAATCGACCAACGTTGCGATTTTTATGATCGGTGATCATAAAAATCGCATATGATCAGTCTTTATGATATAGCTCCTGACCTTACTTAACACGATGAAAGAAGCACAACGTCGCTTCAGTAATCGGCATATGCCGGAGCAACATGATGTTTGGCTATCTCGCATGCGCAATCTGGAGAGCAGAATAAACCAATCGAAGGTAAACATTTTGGCATAAACAACGACTTTACAATCCAGAAAGACCTAGCTATATATTCATAAGACTTGGGCAAAACACATACACGCGAAATCCCACAACGTATGTGTACTTATTAGAAAGGCGTCTACGGGGTTTAGTTACCCGACCACAATTTGATCACCTGAAAAAAATGAATTCAGCACGGACAGGGAATCTTTATACACGACAACTCTTAACAATAGG